>CM044955.1:24025297-24060297 GCA_024516035.1 Bactericera cockerelli | reverse complement strand
TCTTATTTTATTTATTTACTTATTTCTGAGTTGTTCTCGTTGTTAGAAATTTTAGGGTGGACTTGGGTCAGTCCACTGGTGTGTCATAGGGAGTCACAGAATAAGTTTAACCAAATCAGTGGCGTGGACTGAATTTTATTTTCTCGGCTACATTATGATTATTTGGTATATAATTAGCCTTGCTTCTTTGTTCTTTTGATACTTCTTATGATTATTTGGTATATAATTAGCCTTGCTTCTTTGTTCTTTTGATACTTCTTCAACGTAGCCCTTCGATTTCCAACTTCTAAGGTTATACGATTATGAGCTTGTAGTTTAAAAAAGTTTAAAGAATTTAAATACAATCTTGGTCAGGGCTAATCCACACTATTGATCAGATTTTTATGTTGAAAGCAACCGTAATAACATTAGCTTCAGCTGAGTAATGGAAGATTGATAGCTAATGTTTTTGTTGTTGTTTTTTGTGAAGATTGATAAATAAAGTAAACTGTACAATAATCTTAAAATGTAGATCAGCCATATGGCATTAAATGCTTATATAAGTATACCTCAATCAGTATGATATACCTTCACAAAACTACAGAGTCCACCATCAATATGTGGAATAGTCTGTCCCGGTAGCTCAGTGGTCAAGGCGTCATTCTGGTAGTCCGGGGGTCGCGTGATCGAAACCCAGCCTTGACATGACAAGTTATCTTCCCATATGATTTTGATTTCAACCACACAATAATACGTCTTAGGACTCATTAGTCTTGTCAGGCTTTATAAATAAGGCGATATACATGGTATTGCTATAGTAGCACTTGTCAATGGCTTTCGCTCATAGTGTCGTAAAAAACTGCAACTGAATCATAGGCTTTTTAAGAGTCATATCTTAAATATTATATTAATGCAGGGCAATGACTTGGTTGTATAGAATAGGGTTAGCAAAATTACATATAAAACCATGCCCTGGGTTTATGGTGGGGTCAGGAAAACCACATATGGGGTCATACCTTGGGTATATTAGCATTTGACACTGACCGTTCATGTCTAAATTATTTAATTGAGGTCGAAATTAATAGACAAAAGTTTTTCCCATCCAAAACAATACGCAACAACGTCTATTAATTCCCCCCTGGCAGTGTTCTTGGTAATATAAAAATGTGGACGGGCCTCAACTCGGTATAGGGTTCAGTTTCCAATCAGGTTTACCTGGAAAAAACAAGGTTTGGGTGCAGCCCACTACAGAGAACAAAGGAGCTAGGGAGGCTGAGTGTGGCCTCATTATCAACATGAAAAGGGTTTGAACTAATTAGTTTGGGTAGCACCACCCATTATACTAATAACGTCATAATTAGCACCCAGCATCAACACCAGGACATAAATCACGCCAATCTGGAATCCCCCAGTCCCTAGGGACCTCAGAAGTACGGACTGTGACATGCACTGGATCTGTGGAGTTCATTTCAGTTCGGATAGACCGTGGATCAGACAACAAGTGGAAAGCGCTTTTGAAATATTAAACATGTACCTCTGAAACATGCGATTTTTTTTAGTTTTCGCTATACAGTTCGAGGAAAGAGTTAAACATTTCTTTGATATTTTTCTATAACCATGTAAATTAGAAAGTCTATTCTGTGTAATTCTTCAAACATTTCTATGTGATTCTTCATACATTCAAACTATGTGGGACCACGGTTGAACTTGAATTTTTTTATTAAAGTATAAGAAACATATTTCGTGATTCAATTTTCAGGATTTATTTCAAAATGATTGAAAGTTTAGAACAAAGTGACTATTTTGCGCCAAATATGGCCTTGTTTACATCTGACTCGGTAATATTGGACTTGGATTCTAATCTCACCTTTGAAAATATCACCTGTATAAATGAAGAGGACTTGTTTAATAGCGGCAAGTTGGATCATTCCTACAGTCAGAGCTCAGCCCATGCAGCTCCGGGAAGCTCAGAGCAGTCAAAGTCTACCACTTCATGTCAAGCTCCGGAAATTTTGCTAGATATTTCAAGTTCTGAAATTGTGTATAGACCAATAGATATCGAGCATTCTTCTCAAGAAAGAATAGAAAACTCTAGCCTGGTAGATACAAGTCAAGTTCTCAATGATTGCTTCAGCAACGAAAAGCAATGCGATGCACCAAGATCACATAGTCAGGTGAGTGAAGATTCAAGATGTCTCATGAGCCACCAAAATCTGCCATCAAATATTCAAGACTTCAAGCGAAATGAAGTTTTTCAGTCAGGATCCTCATTAAGTTTCTTGCTAGAGGAAACAACAAGTCTGGACTTTGATTTAGAGAATCTCCTTCAAGATGAAAGCTCCGTCAGAAGCGACCTTCTTCAACAACCCTTGAGTGAGTCAGACCTGTTGAATCTCGATCTTGACAAATTCCAAGAGATTGAAAGCAGCGGTGCCCTTGCTCTTATGAACCAAACAGACAATCCTATGATTCATGCAGAAGAGGTTTGCAGCGATCGCAATTTTCAGACTTTGTACGACACGGATCAGCTAGATATACCAGACATTGATTTTTCAAGTGACTTCATGTCAGATGCTTCCCACTGGTCCTCTCTATCCACCACCTCCACGGTGGGTGACTTCCCACTAGACATAGAATCCACAGAGCCCCTCAGTCTAGAGGAACTCTTCACACGAACATTTAACGAGGAATTGCAGAGGGAGCCACTGTCCACCGGAACTATCGATAGTTTCCTTCCCGAACAGGACGCTAATCTTTCCAGCGCATTCATCAACAATATGTCCGCTGAGTCCAGCTCACCATGGATCAATGGAAGGTGGCACAATGATTACTTCAATGAGCTAGGGATTTCAGTAGAAGTCAATCCATGTCTCTGGAAAGAGACAGATTCGAGTATCGTAGGAACAGAAACGAGTGACCATTCCGACTCTGTGATCTCCCCTATATCGGTCGGAATTACCAAACAGTTTTCTGGCAGAAACGAGCACTTGAGCAAAGGAGGCAAAACTTCCACAACCAGGGGTCACCAATCTAATCATCAAGCATCTTCACAAGACTTCACTGACAGAGAAGAGCAACGCCTCACTCACGTGAGGAAGTACCAAAGACTGAGCACCAACAGTTGCAGCCAGGATACTCTCAAGCGCAGCTTCCAGTGCTCCTACCCCGAGTGCCGGAGATTCTACGCCAAGCTGTCGCACCTCAAGGCGCACCTGAGACGCCACAACGGCGAGCGGTCCTTCAAGTGCGACTGGCAGGACTGTCAGTGGCAGTTTCTCCCGCTCAGACGAGCTGTCCCGGCACAGGAGGAGCCACTACGGCATCAAGCCCTACCCCTGCACCCTGTGCGTGAAGCGGTTCACCCGCAGCGACCACCTGGCCAAACACTTGAAGGTGCACGAGCGGCAGAAGCACAAGATGATGATGAAGGCGCTGCTCAGGAAGACCAAGACCAAGAATTCTAAGGGCCACATTATGAAACAGGATCAAAGTTAATCAAAGCTTGACACGCCCTTAAGTCGGAATTTTCAACCAATCACAGGAAACTTTAGTCCGAGTTAAGTGATAGTGTGCACTTAGATTAAATATAATCGTGTTTTATAATTCGACTCTACGTCTGATCCTATTGTGGCAATCGATCCGATCCAAGTGATTATTGTGCCATGAATACATACTGTTCAGTGCTCACCTTTTTTCGTAATGCACAAAACAAAATACGTACATATGTGTATAGGTACCTGATACAAATTCATTTCAAATTATTTAATTAAAAAAACCACAGAAATATGTACTAATATTAAATAATAAGGTAATTCATTTCAAATTATTGGGTATCATAATTATACAATTTTACAGGTATAAGTGTACTTTTGTAAATTTAGGACGCATTGACTTTTTAACGGATGCTTCAATTTAATACTCTAGTGCCCAAGTGATCCGAATTTATACTCTAGTACCCAATTGTATGTTGTAAATATTTTGTTATCATAATTTTCACGCAATTTTATACTAATATCACTGTTGTAGTACATTCCTCCTGCAGCAAGGAATGTCTGTCCGTCTAATTTATCAATGTGTTTGTAAACAAAATATCTCAAGAACACTCTATGTTAGGGACTTCTAATTTAATACATAGGTGAAAAATCTGGTGTAAACATCACACGACTTTCCTTATCCCCCAAAAGGAAGTCAAATTCCGCCACTGGTGACTCACCAGTAACAGATAGCTGAAAATCAATGCCAAATTCGTAATCTACATCTCAAATTCGTAATCTACCCCCACACGAAAATGAAAAAGAGAGTATTTTCTCAAGTCCTAGCTAGAGATATGTGTGATAATGATAATCATCACACATTTCTAGAATAATAAATGCATAATTCTTATGATTGGTATGGTAAACAAAAAAAAAGTGAACTAGAGAAAATAAATGGTACAAATAAAAACAAGGGTCGAAATATTTTTTTCACAATCGAATATAAAATCAGAATATAGTTAATGTATGTATATTTCTTACTCATAAAAATAGTAATTCGTAGGAGGCTTATACAATAAGAAAATACTTACAAAATAGATGATGTGACTAGATTTTAAAATTTATAATGAATCACTAGGAAGTCCTCAGCCTTCTGGAACTTAGGACAAATTTTGTCTCAAGTGAAAGGAAAGAGATAATATGAGACAGATTTGAAAAAATGGCCAAGGAGGGGAAGGAGGGAGGGAGGGAGGGAGAGAGAGGGAGGAAGGAAGAGAGAGAGACCAAATTAAAGAATGTTTGCTAAATAAATTATTCTCTTCTACTCTTTAAGATCATAAATCTAAATACAAAAACATAAAACTACCTAATGAAGAAAAAGAGAAATTAAAATGCAATATTGTAAATGTCACAAACTAAAATTAAGTAAATAAAACTCATGCCCAACTAATGATGGCTTTTTCATAGGATGAACGACTAATGTAAAACTACAATATGAGATGTATGTACTTTGATTGAAGCTGTTTTCAAAATTAAACGGCTTCACGATAACACCGCCACAGTCATAACATGATACAAGAATAGTTGTATCCACACACGGGTGTTCATTGTGTTCAATGAAGCATCATTACGGCGAACTTGCAAGGGAACACATGTCTCATGTTTGTGTTATAAGCTTGTAATATTTTAAGTTGTAAAATAAAACTAGTCTAACTATTATATTAAGTACGTTGGTTTCTCTTGTTTTGTTCTAAATGCTATTTTTGAAAGATAAGAATATTGACAAGGGACTTTAAGTACTATCCAGTTAGAATATACAAAAGTTATTTTATTATTGTAAAAAAAAAAAAAAAAAAAAAAAAAAACACATTTCTTTGTCTTGACAGATCGAATGCAAGGTGTTCCGGGCCAGGGTGATTAAAAAAGAAAAGTTTTACAGTATATTTTGCTCCCTTGGTATGTTCAAATGCCCGTGAGAGCCCGAGTGCAGCCGAGATTTAGACCCCAATAGCCATAGAACTCCTCTGGGAATCGAACCCAAGTTAGGTAAACTCAAGACTAGGCTTTGTGTATGCTGCCCGTGAACCATAATGGTGGTTACAACTCATTGGTAACAGCATACTCACCCAACTGTTTACCAGTCAAGCGTCTTCGGACTCTCAACCACCCTCCAGTAATATTGAAACAAAGGCGAGCCCAAGATTTTAAACTATTGACGTGTAAAGGTAGACGTGAAGTGTGTTAGGCGCCAGATCACTGACCGATCGTCTCCTGGCTACCAGGAGTGAAAGCAGTGTGGTGAAACCAATATAGTGAATTAGGAAATATCTGTTTAATATTCCCAGTTTACGAGAGAAACAGAAAGGAACAATATTCAGAATATTAGTTCTCATTGAGATTGATTATTTTTCCCACCCTCTGGAGTTTCGGTGCTTTAATGCACTAATACCTACTCAGTCGATGAGTTACCAATTGCGCATTACTAAATTGATACTGAATGGATAGTGTGAATATCGGTAGTTATTGACAAGTTACTAGACTATCCGTGCTAAAGTCATCACAGTTGAATCAGGATATACGAGTAATAGAAAACTCTTTATAATAGAGAAAATCTCAGGTCCCCTACGTCACCTGTTAATGTGTAATAGAGAACTGACTATAACATTACAAACATCTTTATAATAGTCTTTTTACTCTGTTCCTTGGGTTCTAATATATCCAGATTCGACTGTTAAAACCACCATAGCCAATAAGTTACCAGATTTTGAACCCCAGCACTGTCAACACTGGAAGTTTTTCTCGGATGGATTATCACTGCGACACTGCTGAGGTACCGACATCATCACTATCGGTAGTTATTGCCACACGAATTCCAAGTAATGCCTGACTACCAGTACCGGTATTTGTTCACACAGTGGTTGCCCAGGTCTATGACGTAGCAATGGCCGTCATCCCCCGTGGCGAGGCCCGTGGGTCTCTTGAGCCGCGCCCCATGGCTGTCTATCGTGTTCACCAGGGCGCCGTCAGCCAGGCGGAACACCTGCAAGTAGTGACGGGGCCCCTCGGAGCGGGAAGCTACGATGAGGCCCTGCTCGTCCACAGCCACGCCTCCGTACTTGCCCTTGCCTGGGGGAGAAGTGGTTGGTTAGTGAGGATAATGTCTTGTAATACAGAGGAGTTAGCCCCCGTACTTGCCCTTGCCTGGGGGAGAAGTGCTTGGTTAGTGAGGATAATGTCTTGTAATATAGCTTGCCCTTGCCTGGGGGAGAAGTGCTTGGTTAGTGAGGATAATGTCTTGTAATATAGCTTGCCCTTGCCTGGGGGAGAAGTGCTTGGTTAGTGAGGATAATGTCTTGTAATATAGCTTGCCCTTGCCTGGGGGAGAAGTGTTAATGTTTTGTAATACAGAGGAGTTAGGGAGGGAATAAAGATATATGTACTTCATTTACAATGAAATAATCCTCCTAAAGGAGGAGAGAAGGAAACAAGAAAACATAATATCCAGAACTCCACATCAACTCTCTTGGTCTACAAAGGAAAGCTCTGCATGAAAGCTCATCATCGTCAGCTCCTAAAGTTCAACAGTATACTTATGTTGTTTTATGTATGTTAACAAACAAATAACGTGCTTAGTTCCGATATTGATACAGATTTAGTGTAAATTCATGATATTACGATACTTGAAAACGATCGCCTTCAGTATAACATTATAATTGCTTCATCGTAATAGGGTGGCGTCATCGTGAACGATGGTAGCCAGACAGTGGAGTAATGACTCAGCACTTCTACCACTGCCTTTACAAGGAGGCTAATAATTGACAAGGGCCCCCAGAACTAAGCCAATGCTGGTCTACTCCCTGTTTATAGTCCCCCAGGCAGACTGCTGATCTACTTCCTGTTTATAGTCCCCCATATTGGCTTACCAGAAAGAATAATAATAATCTTTGCGCAAATGCATAAACATTTTTGATGAAATATTGAAGAAAAAAAATATCCTTTTTTCAAATATTGCAATCTGATGGTCTCGTGGACCAAAGGCACGTTTTTTTCTTTCTTTCAAGCTACTTACCCTTAGCATCCTGAGGAAACTCGAGAAGGAAGTCCCCCTTCCCATTGAACACTTGTATCCTGGAGTCTGCGATGATGATCTCCCCCGCCGGCCCCACCGTGATGGAAGACATGAGAGAGAAGCAACCCGGGGTACTGCCCTTCTTACCCACCTGGGAACAGAGACCAGCAGGTCATGAGTGAGGGGCAAATTATGAAACAGGATTAGATTCAATCGAAGTGGACACTATCCCTTAATACGCCCTCTGGTGAGAATTTCAACCAATCACAGCGCACTATAGCCTGAGACAGCTGATACTGTCCACTTCGATTAAAACTAATCCTGTTTCATCATTCATAGTGGTCGGCAGGCGGACCGCTGTGCTGTTTCTATTTAGGTCTCTGTATGTAGTCCATTTTTAACCATGAATAAATTTCTACCGTCATATGAAGAAGGCTTCTTTTCACGATTTTTGTGTCCCGACCGTGACGATTTTTTTGTTCGTTCATCTGGACTCCGCTAGGCATAACTCGCCGACTAGAAGAAAATCGTTCGAAAATTGAAGCTCCCTGGTACGTATTTCAAAAAAGGTATCCTTTCTTTATGAATATGAAGGGCAATAGGTGAGTTCGGTGCGAAGATTACCCGCACCTTTTTCGCACGTATGAATTCGGTGCCGCCGAAAAAAGGTGATGTATGAGTTCGGTGCGGTCCTAATGACTTATAAATTGATTGTTTTTTTATAATGTACTCTGTTGCTTGTTAACAGTCATCCTGCTGTTATTAAGTTAGTAGATTATGTTGTATACAGTTACATTCAGCAAGGCTGTCCATTTCCTTCTTGAAGGCCATGCCTAGGGTAAATAGTAGGGTTAGGTAAAATACAATGAAGGCCATGCCTTGGGTTTATAGTAGGGTTAGGTAAAATACAATGAAGGCCATGCCTTGGGTTTATAGTAGGGTTAGGTAAAATACAATGAAGGCCATGCCTTGGGTTTATAGTAGGGTTAGGTAAAATACAATGAAGGCCATGCCTTGGTTTATAGTAGGGTTAGGTAAAATACAATGAAGGCCATGCCTTGGTTTTATAGTAGGGTTAGGTAAAATACAATGAAGGCCATGCCTCGGTTTATTAATTGAAGGCCATGCCTATAAGGAAAAAAATACTATAATTACCTGATCATCAGGGCAAGTACCAGGGCACCGAATTCATACATGACCTTTTTTAGGCGGCACCGAATTCATACATGACCTTTTTTAGGCGGCACCGAACTCATACATTTTTTTATTTTCCGCACCGAACTCATACGTAGCCATATGAAGATATCAAGCAAGAGGACTTGTGAGACCATAGTGCAAATTATAAATGTATCGCCATCAGAGAGCGGTCATTGAGTTAGTCAATCAGTGAGAGTTTGCTTTTCATGTATAGATTATAGAGACGGACGTTGTGAGATCCATTACCTGGAAAAGTAGCTTGCCCCGGGTATCGAACACGAAGACACAGGCTGGACCGTTGTCTGCCACCAGGATGTGACCGTAGGTATGGTCCACTGCCACGTCTGTGGGCTCCTGGAAGTCTGCGTGCGTGAAACAAGACACAGTGTCGCCCTCACTCGTGATCCTAACGAACAAACCAAATACATTTCATTTGTGATGTAGAAGGGTTAAGAAGTTGGTGATCCATTTAATTTTGTTAAAAATAATACAATAAATAACCCCCTCCCGCCCTCCCCCCTTATTGACAAAATTGTCTGTATGCTTTATACCTCATGGCCCTCTAAAATCATTTTCTTCTAGGTTTTCAAATTTTATGATATCTTTTAGTTTTTAGCATTGAAGTCCTGGAATAAATTGAGCAATAATGAATAAGATGGGCATTAAAAATCCGAATGATATTTTAGTTCAATATTATTTACTATCAATATCTTTAAAATTATCGTTCTCTTAAACGCAACCTAAGACATCACTGAAAAAATATTAAATAATACTCTTAACGCCGGTCCTGTTCCAATCAGAAAGCCAAAGTTTATGTGATAGCTGTTTTTTTCAAAACGTTTCACAATATGAGTTGTTTCAAAATATCGCCAATTAATTTCAAAGATGACCCCTGAAGTAAAAAAATTGAATGCCTCTGAAAACAGCTTTCCCTTAAATTATAAAAATGTAGGTATGTGTGTCTTTTGTTGTTACTTTGGATATTTTAAAACTCGCGTTTATTTCGACTAGTATAAAGAAAGGTTTGTTTCATTATTGCGGTACAGGGGTACCACTGCAAAAAATTCAGCACTCCATCAGCACATTGGACATGATACTCAGAGTAGAAAGTAGAAACCAATCCAACCTCTGATTGTCAGAACCAGACCCAACAGAGATGCTGCAAACTATACACTTCACCGTGACTCCGTGGGTGCTGAGATAACAAGGATAAAAACTATGGGTACAGTATAACATACATACAAAAGTGAGAAGTTACAACATGTAGGTACCTCATAAACCGGACATGTACAATAATAATTTATTGTGTACACCGGAGTTCACGAATAGAGTACAGAAGGTATACATGGAAACTTCGATTAGAGTACGGAATTATACCTATTTTAAACCAGATAATTTTAGTAGTACATACCACGGACTCCCTGCCGTAAGTTGCAGCAACTACCTGCGTTACATGCAGTGTATAGTACATCATCTTTAATCAATATTATAAAATTGAAACTGTGTGTACGTATCTTCTTTCCACACCGTTTCCACACAAATCTACACCGTTTGACCAAGAAACTTCAATTTTTTCACATAGGTTCGTTTGGCTCAGGGAATTCTACATCTCTTCAGGGTTAAGGTAAAAGGGTAAGAAAAAAAAAAAAAAAAAAAAAAAAATGGGTGACGCAAAAAATATACGTTTTTCTTGTTGACCTAGATGACATTTTTTCTCGAAATTTGTCTTGACGACCTAATATCAACTCAGGTCGAGAAATTTTTAGGCAAGGGTTCGAGCTTTCATTTGACATAGCAAATGCGAAATTCTGCTGAGCTGTTCTTGACCTACGTCGAGTAAGGAAAATAAATGGATGGTTCCGCCAATGGTCGCTGCTAACATTAAAACAGCCACTCATTTATCCTCACGAGGTATGAGTGGACCCCGAACACCCAAGTATAGAAGAAAAAATCTTGGGGATCGAACCCAGGTCACCGTGCGTGCAATTCCTAGCGCGCTAACTCATTCTGTCACGGTGATTGATGTAACACAAAAGTCGTATTTTTCTTTCTAACAGAAAAAAAAAAATCCTGGTTAGGTTTCTTCCAAATATTTCCATTTTATTCCAAGGTCATTCGTAAAAGAAAAATGCGTTTGGTTACTTTTAAAGATAAACAATGGACTTAACCTATAAAAGAACTGGAAGCAAGAATTTTTACTTCCACTTTGGTTACCTTTGGAAGTGGAAATTTTTCCTCTTCCAAAAGAAAAATGACTTGCTTCCAGTTTGGTTCATTTTATGCCCGTTTGGTTAACTTTGGTTAGAAAGAAAAATACGGCATTGGAGTTTTATTAAAGTTTACAGATAGAACATAGAAGTCAATTCTATGTTCTATCTGTAAACTGTCAATTCTATGTTCTATTCTGATGGCAATGCTCCCAACACGCTGGCAGCATTACCTCTCTGGATTGTCATGCTTATTTTTGCTACAAGGTGACTCATTGATTGTGTGTTCTCTGTCTTCTCTATCATTTTTTTTCCTATCTCCTAAACCATTTCTTTCCCTCGTCACACACGTTACAACGTTACACATTTTACACAAAGTATGTAAATCCATTTCAATTGAAATCAGGCAAATTACATCTTTGTTTCTCTGGCATGTGAGACAATGGGCCCCTGGAGCAAGGAGTTGAAAACTTTTTTAATACTGTTGGTGATGGCTTGGTTCGTCTCACTGGCAATCGGGCCGCCAAGGCTTTCCTCTTTTAGAGGATTTCTTTGGCGATCCAACGAGGTAATGCTACCTGCATGTTAGGTACATTGCCTCATGCAAGTGGGATGGATCAAGTCTATCACCTGTGATTTTAATTGCCTTGTAAATAAAAATAAAAAGTTATGTATTGCAATCAGGTGACTCACGTGGTGACCTCCTTGCTGCGCCAGTTGACCAGCACGAGCCCGGTCTGGTTCTTGAGCTGCACCTCTGCCGGGTCTATGCTGATGCTGGCAACACCCGTGCAGGACTTGCCAGCCAGGGCCGCGTGCTCCAGGGTCCTCAGGTAGCGCAGGGACCTGTCCAGCACCTGGATGCGGAGGTTACCTGTGTCCAGGATGTACACCTGGGGAGCAGTCATCATGCGTAACATGTACAAATCAATTTATTTTTCAACGTAGAATCCATTTCTGCAATAAAAATCGCAATTTTTGAAATTCATGTTGCACTTTTTGCTGGCTGAAAGTACATGAAATGCATGGGAACTATGTTTTCCGTAACCTTACACTCTGCCGGGCTGTCTCTTTCTTTATATAGGCGTTCTTCACACCTCGGCCGAGGTGTTTGATTTTATAAACAATTGGATCAAGCTTTATTTAAATCTTTCATATACAATGAACATGGTAACAAGTTGAGAAATAAATATAAGCAAAGCCTGATCAACGGTGGTGATAATGCCTTCGGCGTTCTCTTCCATTTGTATTTGCCACACTTGGTAAATATATCGTAAGGTACAATACATCTTGAGTCTCAAATATTAGAATTGATATTAAATCAAATATTAAATCCAAAATAATATCTTTGGATACGAATTGAAACCCTGACTTTCGGAACAACACCTTTTCTTCTCAAGAAAGTCTGACTAAATTTCGGCATGCTTGGGGCGCGAACCTCCAACCTCCAGGTTACAAGTCCACCACCTCATCAATCAAGCAACTGAGGTCGGGTTACACCTGCGGGAATGTTTATTAGAAGAGAAAAACGCATTTGAGTTTATTACAATTGTCACAATGACTTTTGTATTCCCGAAGCTTCGAAATTGCGCCGCCGATTATAAAGTTACGAGTTCGCCGCGTTATCGACCCAGCCATTGAGATCTATTACAGTGTTCACAATTTATTCATATAAGATTCATAAAGATAATATAAAATTAACGTGTTGACATATGAACGATTTTAGAAAACATACATCTTAATCTTACTTTGACTTTGACCTCTTCACGTTTTTATTTATTTTCCTAATTTTTATTATTATTATTATTAATTAATGCTCAGTACAATATGTATAGTAGATTCGAAAAACCCCATTAACAAAAAAATCTCTTCAATGAATATCATCGCACATTGCATAACTCATCATAATAAGGTGGGTTTTACGGAGACTCGTGTTTAAGATTACCACGAAAACTGATAGTTATAGGAATCTTACGACAAGGAACTCAAGGAAGAGGCGAAAAAATGTATGCACGAAAAAAGGCCAAAATATGCATGCAATCTGCTGGAAAAATATATTTTTATGACCCATAATAAAGAGGGAATACCTGCAGGGAAACTCTAGTCCAGACTCCGGACGTAGAGATCAAAGCTATAGGGTACACGGGGCACAGTGGTTTTTCAATTAGGGGAGTCTGGGACTTTTCTTTGTTCAGGAATCCTCAGTATGAGTACTTGTATATGCAAAACAAACATAACAAAAAACCCCTGGAAAAATGCAAACATGCATAATCCGTTGGGTGTGATTGGGTTGGGTGGAAGAGATTGTCATAGGCAATAACCCCTCCCTTTAGTTAGGACATATGTTTTCAAATATTTTCTATTCTTCTTCATTTTTATTGTATATATTGTTTTTTTCATTTTTTCACTGTTAAAATTATTATTTATATGTACATAATGTCCTTTTGTATCTAATAAAGAATTGTGTAACAATAATAATCCGATTCCTAGTAGGTACGAGAATTTATTATTATGTTGATGTAGGGACTCTCTAGTCCTACGCCAGCAGTATAAATAAAGTATTTGTACTTGTGACTATCCTCATGACCCCTGTGTACTGGGTGACTCACCAGGCCATGCTCCGAGTCCACCGCCACTGCCACGGGCTGCTGGAATTCCTCCTGCCCGTCCCCCCTCCCCCCGCACCACACCACTGGATTGTTGTGCTCCCCCACCGTGAAGTAGAGAGGGGAGTCTCGTATCGGCCGCTCCAGAACGCTCACTCGCAGACAGTACCTGAAACCACGAACGTACATGTAAACAACCTGGTGTAAACAATATACGACTGTCTAATACAACTGAGACAAAATTATACTATATTGAAATTAGTATAATTTTCCCTTTGTGGAAATAATTGATTATTCCATAAATCGCTGTCTTTACAGCGGTACAAAATAAGAATTAATTTAGAGGTATTTCATTTATAACCATAATGAAATTCACAATGCGGAGATATTTTTTGTCATATTCTGTTGACATTTTTAAATCATATAGAGAAGAGACAACTTTTCCATTTTGACTAAGATATGCTATTATTTGACAAAGTGTCTCTTACACACAAGACCCTCCCTCCCCCCCAAAAAAAACTGCTAGATTAAACAACTATACATATGTATAATAATTGAACCCCTCGTGGTGTGCTGGCTATTCCAGTCTCAAACTCAAACTAGTTCGTAAGTTTCCGAAGAATGGAGGGTAGGACCCCCTTTCAATATGATCTGAGCAGATTTGAAAAGGACATCGAATCACAAGAATTTGGTTGGGTGGAAGAGAAAAGGGTTGGGTGGAAGAGATTGCCACAGGCAATAACCCCGCCCTTTAGGTAGGACATTATTGTTATTTTCTTTTCTTTTTTACTTATTTATGTTGTCATTTGTTTGTTGTTGTTGTTGTTGTTGTTTTTTTTTTTTTTTTTTTTTTTTTTTTTTTTTTTCTTTTCTTTTCTCAATTTTATACTGTTACCTTGCCCTCCTAATAAATCTTAAAAAAAAAACAATTCAGGAATTTAACACAATAATTCATTATTAGCTCCAACTTGTACCTGCCGCAGGATGTAGGCCGGAACTTGATCTTGTAGACTCCGTCGTTCATATCCACGAGGCGGGGCGGGTCCAGCTTGAGCCCAGGCTCCCCCTCTTTGGTCAGCTCTAGGCTCATGGGGTCGCCGCCCGTGGTGCGCCCGTTGCCATGGTAATCCACCGTGGTCACCGTGGCTGTGGCCTCTAGGTTCACCACACACTCCTCTGTGGGGATAAGTACCAGATATTATAAAAGGGTTAGGTGGAAGAGATTGCCTAAGGCAATAACCCCGCCCTTTAGTTAGGACATATATTTTGTATATATTTATTTATTTTTTCTTTATTTTTTTCTTCTATTGTATTGTATTTAAATTTGTAATTATTTGTATTGTATATAATATGTCTGTCCTATTAATAAAGTGTAAATAAATAAATAAAAAAAGATATTATTATTCATCATATTGTACTATGCCTTCATGCTACTAAAATTTTCTCGATGGAGATTCTCTGAGATCTGGACACATCCAGGGGACAATGGTGCAGATACAGTTGTCCTAGGATGTCTGTAGAGTAAAATCAGTTTTTGATAGAGATATAAGTGTTTTCACCTTTTAAACTAGGGGTGAATATATTTTCTTAACTTGCATACGAAATATCTAACTGGTTTTTTGTTTTGTTTTATGGCTACTTGGCTAGGTAACTTGTTGCTGGTTCATAATAGCTCCACTGGTCGCAATTTATGCTACTGTCTACTCACTTTTACTCACCAGGTACGAGTTAATCATGTGTATGTAACATCCAAAGTACAGCTTCGAAAAATTCCTACTCCGCCGGGATTCAAACCCAGGTCTCCTGGATGCAAGCCAGATGCTCTATTACCTCACACAAGATCACTACTAAGAGTGACAAGACTATTATACCTTCCAAACTCACCATGATGTGCACATACTGTCTCACCTTTCATACTGAGCGTGCACATACTGTCTCACCTTTCATACTGAGCGTGCACATACTGTCTCACCTTTCATACTGAGCGTGCACATACTGTCTCACCTTTCATACTCAGCGTGCACATACTGTCTCACCTTTCATACTCAGCGTGCACATACTGTCCCACCTTTCATACTGAGCGTGCACATACTGTCTCACCTTTCATACTGAGCGTGCACATACTGTCTCACCTTTCATACTCAGCGTGCACTTACTGTCTCACCTTTCATACTCAGCGTGCACATACTGTCCCACCTTTCATACTGAGCGTGCACATACTGTCTCACCTTTCATACTGAGCGTGCACATACTGTCTCACCTTTCATACTCAGCGTGCACATACTGTCTCACCTTTCATACTCAGCGTGCACATACTGTCCCACCTTTCATACTGAGCGTGCACATACTGTCTCACCTTTCATACTGAGCGTGCACATACTGTCTCACCTTTCATACTCAGCGTGCACATACTGTCCCACCTTTCATACTGAGCGTGCACATACTGTCTCACCATTCATACTGAGCGTGCACATACTGTCTCACCTTTCATACTGAGCGTGCACATACTGTCTCACCTTTCATACTGAGCGTGGATAGACTAGGGAAGGTGGTGGAGGTGCGGACACGGGCCAGTGTTGCCAGGGAGTTCTCTACTTGACGTATGACGTCATCGCTGACGTCACAAGACAGGAAGGCGTTCTCCCGCGGGTCAGACAGCGAGGAGACTGAGTCCAGTTTCTGTGCCAGGTTCGAGATTCGAGTGGTGATACTCCGCACCTCCACCTGGTACTGTAGATCTTCGCATTCGCTTTGAACCTGAACCAAATTAAACTAAATTCAATCATAATAGAATAATTATATTCAATAAAAAAATATATGTACTTTACCACATTTACCACAAGATAAAATTAGAATAATAATAATAGTAATAATGCTTTTTCTTTGTGTTATTATGTCACAATTTTAGTGGGTAGCGCAGAATCATAGGACTTTGCCACTTTAATTTACAATATCTTGTATTATTTTTTTGCCTAAGATTCTGCCACTGGTCGCTGCTTCACATTAAAGCAGCTACTCATTTTTTAGAATTAGAATACATAAGACTATAAAATTAGAATATAAACAAGTCTACCTATTGCCGACCAGATGGAAAATTTGATTTTGAAATCTTAATGGTTTGAGAGGTTGCTTGAATGGACTTAACGGATTCACAGCTGAAGATACAGGATGTCCAAGTTTTTATTCTTAGAAATTTTTAGAATCAATCAACTCCAGGAGACATTGTAGAACTAAAATGAGCAAAGGTATTTTTCCGAAGAAAAAAAATCACTTAAATGAAAAGTTTTCACCTGACAAATAAAATTGAACTTGTTGAAAAGAAGTGAAATTGGTTCTCATGTCATTGTGTATTATGATTAATGAGTAAATTTCCCAAGAAAAATATACCCAATACCAAACATTTTGTGCCTGTTTGCATTCAAACAAAACTGAGTTTTTATTTTGTTCATATCTCCGTTCGACGACATTTTCGGAAAAATGATCTGAGGTTGTTTTATTCTTAGAGTGTCTTCTAGAATTGATTTTCAAATTTCTATATAAAAAAAAACTTGGAAAAGTAACGTATATTTTGTATTTGAAATCGGAAACGGGTGGGTGCATATGACCATGATGTTGATTGTTATTTGAGGCGGCCGCTGGAAAAAGGGCATATACACGGTATGTGCCCTTTTCCCGTAAATGTCTTATTCGATCAGGCATGTTGTTTTGTACTTCCTCACAAAATTTCAACTCAATATCTCAAATAATAAATAAGTTATGAAAGATTTTTGAATGCTACCTAATGTTTTTGTAAGCCTTTTGTAGTTTTCTGGCAATAAGTACCTGTTTTTTCTGATGATAAATCGTTATTTTTATTTGAAAAACTTCGATGGGTGGAAAAAGGGCACATAAGAGAATTTTTTAAACTGTTTATATTTTCGATTTAACTTTCATATTAAGTAAAACAAATATGTGTTTTTAAGGGAAAAGCATAATTATGGTGAAAATAATTTCCCTGTACGAAAATACCGTAATACTATTCATAGATAAGTTATTTAACTTTGAAAATTTTAAACTCGTTTTTCTCAAAACGTGTTTTTCATTTATGTGCCCTTTTTCCAGCGGCCGCCTCAATTTACCTTGTTTTTTCTTAATATTAATTATCATATTTGTGTTAATCACTTTCGTGATATCACAACTACTCAAACTCGCTTTACTAAATCTACGCTGAAACCGGGACTTGAACCACCGACCTCCAGGTTACAAGTCGATCAAGCCGCCTTATCGATCAAGCTACTGATGTCGGTTTATAGCATAAAGGACGCAGCACTTATTAATTTATTATTAATTAAAATATTACCTTCTCAGTCTCAGCCTGGATGAGAGCTATCTGCTCCTCGAGCACTTTCCGCTTGGACTCGCTAGCCTCGGTCACGTTCCTGACCAGCGCCTCGTGTGTGCGAGTCATGATGTCGCTGATCTGCGAGAATGTCTTCTCCAGCGACTCCAGGCAGGACTGCTTGGCCCCCTCCAGCCTCTCCAGCTCCGTGCTCACCGTGTCCTGCGCCGCCTTCAACTGGAAATACAGGGTGGTTCATGGTTAATAAAACAAATTATAAATAATCGAACCATCATTGACACAATTCCCTCAACAAAAAAAACACCCCACTCACACTTCCTTTTAGATACACCTCCTCACCTTAGACACCCTCGTCACCTTAGACACACTCTCCACACGTCAAACACACCCTCCTCACCTTAAACACACCCTCCTCACCTTAAACACACCCTCCTCACATTAAACACACTCTCCTCACCTAAAACACACCCTCCTCACCTCAGACACACCCTCCTCACGTTAGACACACCCCCTCACCTTAGACACACCCCTTCACCTTAAAACACCCTCCTCAAGTTAGACACACCCCCTCACCTTAAACACACCCTCCTCACGTTAGACCCCTCCCTCACTTTAGACACACCCCCTCACCTTAAACACATCCTCCTCACGTTAGACACACCCCCTCACCTTAAACACACCCTCCTCACGTTAGACACAACCCCTCACCTTAGACACACCCTCTCACCTTAGACACACCCTCTCACCTTAGACACACCCTCCTCAACTTAAACACACCCTCCCCCTTAGACACACCCCTCCTCACCTTAGACACACCCCTCCTCACCTTAGACACCCTCCCCTCTTACATACACCCCTCCTCACCTTAGACACACCCCCCTCACCTTACACACCCCTCCTCACCTTAGACACACCCCTCCTCACCTTAGACACCCTCGCCTCTTACATACACCCCTCCTCACCTAGACACACCCCCCTCACCTTACACACCCCTCCTCACCTTAGACACACCCCTCCTCACCTTAGACACCCTCGCCTCTTACATACACCCCTCCTCACCTAGACACACCCCCCTCACCTTACACACCCCTCCTCACCTTAGACACACCCCTCCTCACCTAAGACACACCCCTCCCACCTTATACACACCCCTCCTCACCTAAGACACACCCCTCCCACCTTAGACACACCCCTCCTCACCTTAGACACACCCCTCCTCACCTTAGACACACCCCTCCTCACCTAAGACACACCCCTCCTCACCTTAGACACACCCCTCCTCACCTTAGTCACACACCCCCTCACCTTAGACACACCTCTCCTCACCTTAGACACACCCCTTCTCACCTTAGTCACACACCCCCTCACCTTAGACACACCCCTCCTCACCTTAGACACACCTCTCCTCACCTTAGACACACCCCTCCTCACCTTAGTCACACACCCCCTCACCTTAAACACACACTCCTCCTCACCTTAGACACACCCCTCCTCACCTTAGACACACCCCTCCTCACCTAAGACACACCCCTCCTCACCTTAGACACACACTCGTTGGCTTTGTAGAGCAGGATCTCGGACATGCGCTTGATGGCGACGGAGAAGGGGATGATGGTGTGCTCCGAGTCTCCCGAGGTCAAGGAGTGGTTGGCGCCTCCTGTGCAGAGGAGGCAGAACACCGTGTCGCACGTCTCACAGAACAGAAGCTCCTGCAACACGACCAAGAGTTCCAGCTATTAGCAACAAGTGGATGTGGCTGATGCGATGGTCCGTTCATTTCACGAATTTTATAATAATAATAATAATGCTTTTTCTTTGTGTTATTATGTCACAATTTTTAGTGGGTAGCGCAGAAGCATAGGGACTTTACCACTTTAATTTACAATGTCTTGTATTGTTTTTTTTGCCTATGATTCTGCCACTGGTCGCTGCTTCACATCAAAGCAGCTACTCATTTTTCCTCACGAGGTATGAGTGGACCCCGAACATCCAAGTACAGAGCAGAAAAAATCCTCCCCCGCTGGGAATCGAACCCAGGTCACCATGTGTGCAATGCCTAGCGCGCTAACTCACTTTGCCACAGTGACTACTTCATTTCACGAAGTTTTGTAGGATAACTAAAGTTTTCGAACGTCTAAAACTAAACGTTAATGTACATAATATTCAGTTCACGGGTTCTTGTACGATTGCTTTTTTTTGCATACTGTGTGTTCTTTTCTGAATTCAATAGAATTTATACACTTATTTCACTTGTTTTAACAATGAGGAGTACCTATTATATTCTTGAATGCTTTTATGTTTCAGGATAACTGAAGTGTAAAAACGTATAAAAGTTAATCTACTGGCAATAAGAAATAAGCCGTATTTTTCTTTCTAACCAAAGTTAACCAAACGGGAGTAAAATGAACCAAACTGGAAACAAGTCATTTTTCTTTCGGAAGAGGAAAAATTTCCTCTTCCAAAGTTAACCAAAATGGAAGTAGAAAATTCTTGCTTCCAGTTTGGTTCATTTCATTCCCGTTAGGTGAACTTTGGTTAGAAAGTGAACTTGGAATAAAATGGAAATATTTGGAAAAAACCTAACCTGGAATTTTTTTTTGGTTGGAAAGAAAAATACAGCTATAGATGTAGCCGTGGCGATGGCACGTTCTCGTATGATAACTAAAGTTCTCGTATGATAACTAAAGTTTATAAACTTTCCTACGCTCATAGGATTTTGTGAGCCACCACTTTAATTAGGGCCCTCGTCATACTGGCCATTCTTGACTCTGCCTAGGATCAGGTTCAGGTGGGTTGCTGGGTTCTCCAGCAAATGGAGGATAAAACCCTCAAAATATGAGTTGTTAGGCAAGGGCGAAGAACAGTAGATGAGTTTAAAGAAAATTCTTCACTTTTTCCTAAAAGAAATAACAATATTCAGACATACACTAAAGGGGACAATGTCTACGAGACATTATTCGTAGATAAGAATGAAGAGTATAGCGTGGAATATAAGTAAAGGTGATTATAAATTGAATTGAAAAGGAGAAGAGTCTCATATCATCTATAGGCCTATCTATAGGTAACAGTTACACGTGAAAATGATTTATGTAAATGTTAATGTCAGACTGATATCTAGTACATATTCAAAAATTTACATGTAAATTACATAATTGTATCGCAATGAATAGGAACAGGTTTTAAAAATTCAAAATTATTTTCTCACACGGTGAAATCGTAATAACATCGCTCTCGTACATTCGAAATGTTATGCCTTGTCTAGGAATTTAAATGAAGTAATTCGATCGTAGAATTATCAGGCAATATTCTGGGAATTGATTTGAAGTTGCCTGCAGGACTTACGCGTAGTCAATCAGGCGAGAATGGCAAGAAATTGAAAATTGCGGAGATATTGAATAACGATGGCTGCAATTTTATTTTTATTTCACAACTTCTGCTTCCTCATTCATATCTATCTTGTATTTCTGTACAACCGCAAGGAAAAAGGACACTTTAATTTAAATGTTATGGCGTATTGGAGTGTAAGTTTTACGGGAGGAACGCCTAAGATTCAAGTCCTGCCATCAAGATTGACAATACTACTGTATCTCCCGTGTTTTATTTAATTTTACTTAAAAAAAAAAAAAAAAAAAAAAAAAAAAAAAAAAAAAAAAAAAAAAAAAAAAAACAACAACACAATACTTCCGATATCTCTGGCTATACTCGGAAGTATTATTAATGATCTAATGAAGTAATGACCCATGGTTAAGACTCGTTACATCTACGTGATAGCACAATATTATTAGATTAGAATTTAGACTGTCCATAGAATCACTATCCCCAACTCTATGTAGAAAGCTCTAATAATATCCTGCATGGTTGTCAGCAAGAATCGTGAGTACCTAATCATAGTTGAACAAAGCTTGCAGAATTGCTGTTTTCTATTGCAAAACTCACGCAAGTAGCGAGTTTACAGGTGAAGACAATTGGTTACATAGATCATAGATATTCAACTATACATTCAGGGTGAGCTACAAAGTTAACAAAATGAAAGCGTTTTCCTGTGTTAAAAAAATGAACTAAGAGGGTGAAATAGTTATTTATAACTCATAATTTATACTATGATTGAACTTATTGAAATTTGGACTTCTCCTCTCCTGACTTAATTGTTTTTAAATATAAATATTATGTAGTTATTTCCGTTATTTACAGTTTTAAATTAAAGAATTAACTCTGAAAAGATTCATAACAATTTATATATCAATGTGTGGAAAACGAACATGTTGGTCCCACTTTAAACTTTAGAAATTCTCTGTAGAATATGAAAATAGTCTACATATGTGCGTATAGACTACAAAGTACATCACTTATACGTATAATAATTGTATATGTCACTTCTCTAAGTCCAGGTTAAGATTGAACTATCATGTATGTGAGAGCAAAGAAGCACTTCCACAAGGATATTACATAGGTGGAAGCTTCAGTAATTCTTATTCGTACTGCCTGATTATCCAGCTATTATTGTGGCTACATAGACTACATGGTAAATAATAATTATACTTTGCAACTCAAGAGCTTCAGAAACAGAAGACGGACAGACCTTTGTACCTGCTGATTCCTACATATTAATATGAAGTTTACGTTATATTTTCCCAGGTAGCTGCTAAACTTGCAGAACTTGGTGGCCCAGTTAATTGATAAGACAAGTATATGAGCTCACCCCTTGGTCCAGAAAACGAGTTACTCTGAATGGCTTACATTGATGTCGAAATATTACTTGAAGTCAAGAGCGTTTTAAAGCTCTTAGTAACTGTTCGGTAGCAAGGAAAAGGGGCCACGGAGGACTGTATAAAAGCCGTGGCCTTTGGATAGTTAGCTTTTTTGGTTTTGAGCAGTGGACTAATTGGACTATGATGGGGCTATTAATGTTGTTCCGTTCACTTACATTGACTGATACAGGATGTCAGCTTAATGTTTCAGGTTAATGTTTTCCTTCTATTCTAAGAGTCTAAATCTGAAATGAAATTGAGCTGAATCGTTAACCTGCAAGAATAATGGTTAGTTACCGATTAGATGTGGTTCTAAGTTTAGATGTATATGTACATATTGTACATTGTACATACATATGAGAGAACAATACTAGGAAAAAATAAGTTACAACTTGGAGCAATCTTCAAGTACCCATTACTATTCTAAGAATTACGTATCTTAGGTCTTATACTATGCAATTCATTAGTTCCAATTAAGGTAGGTAAGTTCCATGTTTACTACAATGGTTCCAGCTTACCATTAGTCAGAGGGACGAGAGGATGGCCTCTTTCACATGAAACCTGAGCTCGCATATCATTAGGACTTGATGACTATTATTGTTAGGAAGTTATTGCTATTAGAACGTCTTGGTTTCCTTCACCGGAGTGCATATCAAATGCATAACTCGTATGCACTCGAGAATGTCACTGCATAATTCTAACTACCCAGTGTTCCCAGAATATCGTTTCGTGGTCAGTCGTGTACTACAGTATGTCTCGAAAGTGACTGATTGCACGTACTTGAATGTATTCTAAAACACCTATATTATCCATTTAGGAAGACTAATCTAGGGAGATTCCAACTTCAAACTCCAGAAGATATCATTTGAATTTATAATTTGATAATTTCATATGATAGCATTTCAACGAAAGTATCAAAGACATAATTAGTTGGTTGAACTATCATGACTGAAGTTGAATTACTGAACTATTAGAAGTAACTCGATTATTTTTCTTCAATAATGTGATAAACAATGATTATTTTCTACTTGCTATGTGATTTTAAGTTATGTTGACTCTTTAGATTCGAAAAGCGTTTATTACAAATTTAGAAATTTTGGTCCAATTTATTTTCGGCTTGACTGTTTGGGATCTGAAGTTGAAATGAATGGACAGACGCACAAATTGGATACAACTGACACAAGTACAACTTTTAATAATATTAATTTCTCATAGTCACTTTTGCCGAGTGAGTTAGCGCGCTGGGGTGACCTGGGTTTGATCCCCAGCGGAGCAGGAATTGTTCTGCTCTGTACTTGAATGTTCGGGGTCCCCTCACACCTCGCGAAGAAAAATGAGTAGTTACTTGTATGAGTAACGACCAGCGGCGGCATTGCCAGAACAAAAAGAAATTAATGTAATAGAATTCGAAACGTGAAGGAGGCTCTTAGTAATGTTACGCTACCCACAAAAATTGTGAAGATGCCTTGTCATTCACCACAAATAAAATCATACATACATATTAATTTCTGAATACTTAAAAGTGACTCAAAACGTCCATTAGTTCCGCCCTCATTGGTTTACAACACAGAAAAGCCGAGCGTGAGTTCTCATGTGTCACGCTGGTTGTTATGGCTATTTCCTTCCAATTGATAGCTGTCGTATTGTTTAGAATCCTCACCTGTGGCAGCGGCAAGGAACAGGAAGGAAGTCAGATGATGGAGAGGAGTGAGGGAATTGAGGGATGGTAAGGGAAGAGATTGAGGAATGGTGAGGAACAAGAGTGAGGGATGGTAAGAGAAGAGAGTGAGGGATGGTAAGGAAAGAGATTGAGGGATGATTGTAAGGAAAGAGATTGAGGGATGGTAAGAGAAGAGAGTGAGGGATGGTAAGGAAAGAGAGTGAGGGATGGTAAGGGAAGAGAGTGAGGGATGGTAAGGAAAGAGAGTGAGGGATGGTAAGGGAAGAGAGTGAGGGATGGTAAGAGAAGAGAGTGAGGGATGGTAAGGAAAGAGAGTGAGGGATGGTAAGGGAAGAGAGTGAGGGATGGTAAGAAAAGAGAGTGAGGGATGGTAAGGGAAGAGAGTGAGGGATGGTAAGGAAATAGAGTGAGGATGGTAAGGGAAGAGAATGAGGGATAGCTATGAACTGATGTGAACTCGTAATCCTCACACCCGCCAGCTACCTTCCCCTTGCTGTCAGTTAGTTCCAAAGCTTAAAGAAACGCACAAAGTAGAAGCCACTGAACTTTGTAGTCTGCATAATTGAATAGTTCACAGTTCATGAGAAAGTTCATACTCTACGTCCGGGGAGAACTGAATGGTATTATGTATACAGAGGACAAGGTACATCGTACATACTATGTGAATTTTCCTAAAACAGTTCACATCACTTGATATTTGTGAATTCATTGGAGTTATTTCATACGAAAGAAAATCTACCCCAGGCAGGAGAAACGAACTCGAGATAATAACTGAGGAAGAAGGACATCAAACTTCTCAATACATGAATTGGTAGAATTTTTGATGAAGAACTTCTCAGTTCAATTCAATGTCAACTTGAATCTTAGGTCGGAAATGCGGCAGCAGTTGTGCCCCAGAGAGATGAGTTGGTTGACTTGTTTTATAGATAGTAAAATAAATATTAATGAAAACGAAAAAAAAGGGTTATAGGTTATCATATTTGTGTTAATCACAACAGTGATGTGACAATGACTCAAACCCACCTTAATAAATTTCTGAATTCTTTAGGATCGAACAACTGACCCCTCGACGTTGCAAATCTACTGCCTGAAGGATTTTCTCGGTTGGTCAGCGAAGGAAGGAACGATCAAGCTGCTGAGATCGGAACATCACACGTTTCCCTATGAAAAACTATTTTACCTGAGTGTTGTGCGTGGAGCACTTGGGTATGATGTGTCGTCGCTGCCGACTCATGAGGTCCAGGAGTTGGTTCACCAGGAAGCTGGGGGGGAGAAGCCGCGACCCCGCCCCGGGGGATAGTGATCTGCTCCCGGCATATGGGACAGCGCAGGGTGCCTGTGTCGCGGGTCTGGCACGCGGCTATCCGGCTGAGGCAGTGCAGACACACCGTGTGCGAGCAGGGTAGTAGCTTGGGGGTGTGCTCCGCGCCGTCGTACATGCCTGGGAGAGTGGGCAAGTACAGTGAGGTTAGGTTGAGCATGAGATGTAATAGTCCTAGTATGTATTAAGACTCGTTCAAAGGAATTTATTTTTAGGTTAGGCATAGATAGTTTCCCAACGAAAGCAGTTTCTTTACAAGAAGCAAGTGCACATAGTATGTGTACTTGCTTCTTGTAGGTCACACACAGTACTGGCAGGGAAATTTGAAACTAAAATTGTACATAATGTAAAAATCATATAATATCAATGCTCAGTACTCATTATTATTCCAACTGTAAAGCTTACCAACCAACACTCCAAGACTTTTCATTAATAATAATAATAATATCCTTAGTCATGTGTGCTAACAACTAACAATATAATGATATAAATGATTTCTCAAATACATACTATAGTCAGGTCTGATAAGAAGATGAAAAAGAGAGCCTTGTAGGACCAAGAATGAACATTTAGTCGAGATGAAATCAGTTATTTTTAGAATTCTCACAGCGCACCGTCAGATTCAATTCCACCAAGTTCACATTCCAAGATGCTTAATGATTTCAATAACTTATACAACTTACATAGTTGACCGGATAAATTATACCACTCTGTCGAGTATTAACAGGTTGGTTTAATTTATTCAACGATGACAGAGCTATTTATGTAAGCAACAAATCTCTGGACAAATATAGATTGGAATAAATGTGGAGCAGGCAGTGAGTCTCAGGGGGTCCCTGGAGTGAAATCCATGCTCCCCCCCAGAGTTTTATATTATGAGATATCTCACATGTGTCTTGCCAACTGGAGGATTGGGGTTCGGTTCCCGAAAATGAGCGATTTTCAGGACCCGGAGCTTTCACTTTCACTTTGTATTATTATTATACAAGCAGGCTGTCGCCCGCTTTGCGGGCCGAGGCATGGCCGTGAAAGCAAAAAATCCTTTTTCGCCAATGGCAGGTGTTGTAGTGGGAGTTTCGAAAAATCCCGTCTTATTGCACATCTAGACTATAAGACAAACCTACCTACCAAATTTCAGCTTCCTAGGACTTACGGTTTGGGCTGTAGAGCGATGATCAGTCAGTGGTCAGTGGTCAGTGAGTGTCTTTGACATTTATATATTAAGATTATGGTTTATTAGGAGGACAGAGTACAATGGTAACAGTATAAAATTAAGAAAAAACATTTGCAGATTTCCTGTATAATATTTTATTTTAATAATAATAAAAAAAAAAAACACTGCCAATTATGGACACAATACTTCCTCGTGATTGTTTCACATTGTGTACACGTGCGAATTTTGAGTTTTTATACTAAATTACTTGTATCTCCAAAACGGATGAACCGATTTTCTTCAAATTTGTTTTATATGATAGAAAACCGTTTTTTCTACATTCTAGATTCTACAAAAAATTCTGTATCGGCAAGTCGTGATCCTTATTTTTTTACTTTTTTGTCCAAAATTTCGGATTTTCTTAAATATCAAAGTCAAATTATAATTAATTTAAAAATAAATATAAATAACTTAAGTAAAACAGTAATATGCATGTTCTTACAAAATTTTATCAAAATCGGGTGTACCGTTCACGAGATATAAGCGTTTAAGTAAAAAGTTAGTGGTCAGGCGCATGGTCTCTTTCACCCAGAACCGCTAGTATGAATTCGATGAATTTAAAATGGGACCATCTACAGAATGTCTCCTAGATGTGTGCAAAATTTCAACAAAATCGATCTAGTAGTTTCCGAGATTTGCGCGTTACAAGGAATCGTTTTAACAGACCGACGCACAGTGGGGCAGATCGCAGATTTAGCTGGACACTCGTTGAAGAAACATGCCTGATTCATGTGATCCATTTATTATGTCCCAATTTTTATTTCAAATGTATGATTAACAAAGTAAAATTACATAACGGTTTTCCCAGGTTCGATACCCAGCTGAAATTTTAATTTAAGTACCTACTGATCTCTTTTTAGGTATTATTATTATTTTAATTTATTTTCAAACGAGTTTGGTTGTGCTATTATTACTAATATCTTCTAAGACATTTTTCTATTGGTTTTTTCTTCCAAGCACCTACCAATAATTTTTTTCAAGTGATTTTTTTAAATTAATTCGTTGATGTTATTATTTTTTTTACAAATTCAAAAATTATTGATTTGTAAAAATTATAAATACACCTACATAGAAAAATGTACTTAAACGCACAATCGTTTGAAGGAGAAAAAAAGTTCCTTTGTCTACAATGTATTCGGTGAAGAGGTACGTACAAAAAATTGTAGATCATACATCTTGCAAGAATAAGTTTGATAATAATTTAAAATTCTGAATCTACATCATCATGATCATCTTCCTCCAACAAAGAGATATAAGAGGTAGGACTCTAGTATGTTAATGTGCAGTCACTGCTCCTGTGCTTACTTTTAGATGTAGGATCTCGAAAGAAAAGAATAATATATAATTATGATATACTTTTTTTTTGAGAGGGGGAAATCTTCAAAAGGCGAACATCATGTGGGAGCATGATGAATTTGTGCTGGAAACAGTGCACACCTACCCCCTAAAACCTTCTTTTCGTTTTAAAAACCTCTACATTCGGAACCGTTTGGGAGAACATTACTTCAATTACAGGTGTTTGTTCCCTTTTCATAAAGTGTTCTCTTCTTATTATCCCTTCTCTCTTTTCGTTACTTCCATACTAATTTATTCCCATATAATTTTTGATATATATGATATACGGAGAAATTCGCCTTTTTTGATGGGTTCTTGGATAAATCTAACATGAAAAAATAATTCAAAAGAAACTTTCATACTACTGTAGTACATTTTATTATTTATATCTCAAATTAATTAGCGGCAAAAAAGTTAGAGTCAAAATCATGGACTTGAGTTGTTCAATTTTACCAGGAGGACTCCTTTTCAAGAGCTGTTATTTCAAAATGGAGCAAAATCTAGCAGCTAAATAGTCAAAAATCTATTAGAACAATACTTCAGCTTTCTCAATCACAAAAAGGTATCGCCCCCCTTTACCCCCAACATAAACAAAAATGCCTTTCTTTCTGAAAAACACTCGGAATTATGATTTTTTTGAAGACCCATCTTTAGGGAGTTGAAAGTCAAGGATCACTTATATATGATTTTTTTTTAAATATATATCTGACATAAGTATTACCTGAAGTTGAAGAATTCATGGTAATTTTAACTCCCAAACAATCAGCTAACGCACTATGACTCAAACAATTTTGAAAAGAAACCGTCGATAAATATATTTGCCCGTCATCAAACCAGAACTGCTGACTTTGAAAATTTACATAGCCCAATCCAAGTGTTTCAAAGGACTATTTTTGGTTTCAACTGATGCAGAATATTGTTTTGCATAAATAAAAAAATATTTGAACCCAAAATTCTTCAATTTAGTTTTTTCACTTTTGGCCGGCTAAATTTCAATTTTGCCCCACTGTGCGACGGATCGACAGACCGACAGACCGACAGACGGACACAAAACCAAATTTACTCAGTAGGTTATGAAACGTCCAGAAATATGAAAAAAATTGAAATCGGAGCAAAAAAATATTTTTTTTTACAAAAACGAACACAATACTTCCGATTTCTAATATTAGAAATTTCTCGGAAGTAAAATTAATAACTTAAGGAAAATCAATTAAAGGCCTTAGTATTATAAAAAAATACAAAACCAAAAGAGAAAAATTGGTACACTATATAAAAATTCAAGAGCTTGCAACATGTATTGTGTAGTACAAGTTGATTTTTTTTTTATATAGAAAAAGTCAAATACAGACACACAGCTAGACCATTGGCTGAGATTTGACCAATGGTGGAGAGCGCTCTAGGGCTACGGCCCCTAGATATTTTCCCTATAATTGATTATTTGATGTTTTTTTATTTTTCAAATAATCTGTTTTTTTTTTGTTCATAGTAAATACAGTTTTTTTAATGTGTTTAATGAAATTTTGTATTTAGGCTCTGGGGACCTTCAAACGTGCTTTGGTAATGGAAACCGATAATCGATTTTTTTTACATGATTACATTATTTTCCTTTCTTTAAGATAAGGAAAGTAAAAACCAACACTAAATTTGTAATATTACGAAATTTCAAACATATATTTGTATTTTAAATTAATCAACAGAGTTATCAATATCATCTTGCTACTAAATAACAAACAAAGAGGCTTTTCATAATTCTCAATCGATAATGAAAAATTTCGGCGTCCCCACTATCATTTCATTGTAAATATTAACTAATACCAATTGAGAAATGATTATGAACTGAGTATCATGACTAATGAATACTAACTGATAGCAAGGAACTGATAAGACTAATGAGACTTCATAATTAGCATAATGGATGATCTAGTTTCCAATGCTAATGGCATAATACATCTGAAAATGATTAATTTCACAAAAAAAGTGTCTCGGTCGATTTATATGAATAAATAAAAATCATAATTATTCATAGTCTCTTTATCGAGTTCATATTGATTTTACTATATTTTCTGCTTACGGGCGTGAGTAACTCGAATGTTAACTTGGAGGTCGTTGGTTCGAATCCCAAGCATGATGAATTTAGAAGAGAATGCCAAAGGCATTATCACCACCCTGGATCAAACTTTGTTTATATTTAATTTATTATACCTTTTGACTGCACCTGTATACAGGGTGGACCAAAAAAACGTTTACACCCGTTAATGGTAGATTACTGACGATATTACTAGGACGGATCTGCAATCCGTTTTTTCGGATTCGCCTTTATAATTGCACAAAGTGATTTTTTGTAACTTTCTGAAAAAGTCCGACTTTGGCTTATTCTTCAGGTCAGAACTTTTTTCCTGTTTAAGATGAGTTGATTCTGAATATTTTTGTAGAAAGCCAACAAAATTTCGATGTTTCTAGCTACACTACTTTGTTTTTTACGGTTTGGTTTGGCATCTTTTTTGACACCTGAGTAGAAAAAAAATTCTCATGTAAATTTTTTACAATATGAAACACTCAAGATTTGCCCGAGCAAATTTTGGCACAGACATGGGCAAGTTTGATAAAAGTTGGCGGCCAACCAAAGGATGCTAAAAAATAATTTTACGATTTTTTATCACGTGATCTTCTGGGTAAACAAACCAGGTAAGTCTCAAAAAATGATGTTCAAAATCTTAAAAGTGTTGACCGTGTAGGGTCGTCTTGTACTCAAAGAGTAATTAGCTATTTATGTCTGATAATTATTTTCCTTGGAACTAAGGTCGGGTTCTTTACTTCCAAAAAAACACCGTGTTCTTCGAAAAATGTTAGTTCCAAAGGATTCTTCAAGATAGTGCCATTAGAGTTTTGCTCTCGCGAAACGGAGCTGGCGTATTTTTTGTGAAATACGCCAAAGGTATCAAAAAAGTAGAAGCGCCAAAATTTAAAAATTCAAGAACATAAACAGAAAGCATAAAAAAAAGAAAAGCTAATGTACCCGAAGCTACCAACGTCTTGAAATTTTTATCGAAATTTCTACAGGGTACGGCAAAATATTTTAACTCTTATTGCTGAAGTTACCAAAGAGGTACTAATAATACATACCTCAGTCACAAGATTTTTTTACCAAGATGTTTTTTTCTCGCAGAGTAAATATAATCCCACTACTAGCAGAAGTCATTTGCGTTCTATTTTTATGATATAAATTTTTAAATCAATTTTGTAATTTTTATAAACTTACACGCGCACTAAAACTTTTTTATTATTGTTGCAAATACAATTGCCTGTAATTTAAGGCAAAATAACTCGATTATAACCTAACGGCACGCAGTCATATCCGACATTGAAGGAACCAAAAGGTCTGTTGTAATCGTATGTCGTAATCTTAGTTCCTTCAATGTCAGATATGACTGCATGCCGCCATCTATAACATTCAATATTATTTGCAATAAGAATATAAAAAGTTTTAGGGCGCGCGTAACTTAGTAATAATTACAAAAAAAAATATTTTACAAAAAGTATACAATTATATAATAATAATTCCGTGTCCGTGAAATAGGTATTGATACCTAAATCACGGTGGTAAGAGGATTATATGGACGCCCAAATCCAATGTCTAGGCTCCTTTCATGTCCATAGTATACAATTGATCACAAGCTAGATTACGACAGACCTTGGTTCCTTGACATTCGTATATAATATATATGACTGCGTCCCGCCAGGTTTAAAGCAATAATCTTTTAGGGCGATCCGAATTTCGTTGAAACAAAATTCGATTTCGACGATTTTAAATTTATGCACAAAAATAGACCAAGTGCCATGCGCGATCTCCAAAACATTAATCTCAGCGACTTCACTTTACCTCATCGCCCTCATCGGCAAGTTAACAGATGAAGAAATATAAAAAAATGAAGCTGGGAAGCAATGACTGTAGCAAGGTAAAAGAGAAAAAGGGATAGTTTAATGAGAATTAAAAATGAATTATTCTAGAGAATATTTCGTAAATAATGTTTATGGTTGTTTGTTGAACCCTGTTGAATAATCAAATTCGTTGTTTATTTCTATAGAGTAAAGATTATTATATTTAATTATTTGACAAATGATCAAACACCAAATACGCCTCAATTTCACATAATGTAGGTTTTTTTTTAAATTACCGCCACAATTTTGTTTATATTCTTGCCAATCCCTGAATTTGCAAAAAGTAAGCGTATTTCGAGCGAAACGCTGATTTTGAGGTTAGGTGTTTCGTGTTTTTGGCAAAAGTAAAGAACTGGGCATAATTAAAGGCCAGTCAAATGAATGATTGTTTGTTCCTCGATGATAGTTTTCAAGCATATTTTTCTGCATTCTATGAAATATTATTTTTAAACTTCTTGAGTTTTTTTAGTACAAGTTACATAATAATTATTATTCGGATGCTGAAATGGCAGATTTGCATTTGGCAGAATATGGAGCTGCAAACAGGAACATTTGGGATCACGTGAAAAACATAGTTTACGAAATACCAGTGGAGACGCAAGAGTAGCAGAATCTGGTAGCAAGAATCCTGTTGGCATTTGATGACCTGACAGAAAAACCTGAAATCTTCCGCAACATTAGACGGAACATGATTTGCTGTCTCTGGCGTTCGGACCCGGGTGGGATCTTCCGCATGGCAAGTGACTAGCTTACCACTGAGCTAATCGTGCGCTTCTAATCGTTTCTCATTGAACATACTCAGACAAAATGTTTATTTTTAATACCTTTTTGATTATACCCAAATAGTATAAAACATAATAAAATTTTATTCATTTTACAAAATATTATCTTGTTTTTTTTCAGGATTTCTATTAGAAGTTGGCAGTCGGTAAATATTTGTTATTTAATTAGTATTGTTTATGATAGAAGAACCTACCTACATATTTACCTGGCATTATTTTATGAACTCTGCTTTCGTTAGGAAAATTCACCAGTTTATTTTCTCTCTTAGGGAAGCATAAGAAAAACCATTCATTATCAAGGCAGTCTCTCAGGGTCTTACATGAATAATAATTATGTGAATTGTGATACCAATAGTATCTGATATAACTCAATTTACATATGGTATTACCTCCAAAAAAAAAACCATAAGTTGTTGGTGTTACAACAGGTCAGATACTGGTATGAATAAAATATTCCATCAGATTTTTTTGATAATTAAAATAATATTGATCGCCGAGAATTGAACATCGATCATGCGACTAATACTCTTAGCACTAGCCAGCGTCGATGGCATGTTGAATACACCGGTTCCCTTCAGAACACCGAAGTTAAGCGACATCCAGCGAGGTTAAGACTTGGATGGGTGACCATTCAAATTCTAATTCTCGTGACGCTGGCTTTTCCCGGCCCCACTCAGGCTGGGTGAGGTCAATGTGAGTAGCAGGTTTGTGAGTTTCCTGCGAATGGAGGGTAAAACCCCCGTCGTGATATGACCATGGCAGTTGAAAGCGACGTTAAACCCCACTTAAAAAAAAAAAAAAAAAAAAAAAAAAAAACTCTTAGCACTAGCACATCTAGCTAACACCACTGATAATCTGAAAAGCACGAAAACTATCATTTGAATTTTCCTAAACTGGCTGATGAAGACATGTAAGACCGCGGTATTCAAAAACAGCAATGTAAACAAATTTTGTAAACAATACAAGACGCCCTTACACAGTCTACAGCTAGAAAACTCTTAGGAATTATGAAGAGTTTTTGGCAAACATCTAATAATTTTTCCCAGAAGATCACGTGATAAAAAATCGTAAAATTATTTTTTAGCATCCTCGGGGCGGCCGCCAACTTTTATCAAACTTGCCCGTGTCTGTGCCAAAATTTGTTCGGACAAATGTCGAGTGTTTTATTTAGTAAAAAAGTTTTTTCGTGTGTTTTTTTTCTGTTCAGGTGTGAAAAAATATGACAAACTAAACCGTAAAAAACAAAATAGTGTAGCTTAAAACATCGAAATTTTGTTGGCTTTCTGCAGAACTGTTCAGAATCAACTCATCTTAAACAGAAACAAAGCACTGACCCGAAGAATAAGACAAAGTCGGACTTTTTTGGAAAGTTACAAAAAATCACTTTGTGCAGTTACGAAGGCGAATCCGAAAAAACGGATTCCAGATCCGGCCTGGAAATGTCGTCAGTAATCTACCATTAACGGGTGTAAACGTTTTTTTGGTCCACCCTGTATATTTGTAATTGTAAATAAAGATTGATCTAAATTGTTGAATAATTTTGGTAGTGCGAGGATAAGAGTCAAGGGTTCCTTCCTATTCAGTTTCGAAATATTTAGTCGATTATTTATTTATTTTTTGTGCATAGGAGGTATAAAGTTTTGCATTAAAAATGGAAGTTCTTTCTAGATGAATTACAAAAGTTGAAGAACCTCTTCAAGTTGGTGTACACCATGAGATTCAATCGTAAAGACTGTTTAATCTAAATTGGATCAGTAATAGGACTAGCCAGAAACACCTACTAGCGAAAATATAAAACCTCATTGTAATGAAAAGATTTGAATGGAATTGAATTTTGAATTGATGGTTGGTTGGTTGGAGTGAAGTCTATGTATCTACTCGGATGACAATCTAAAATTAGTTTCTGATTATCATTTTTGGATTAGTCCATTTAACTCACCTCGCCCGGATTCTATATAGTTAAGGAACAACTAAAATAGTAAGCCTAACTAAGCCTAAATATTACAGTTAAATGAGCTATCAGCCAATTAAACAATTTTTTAATGGATATTCTTTGACTTCTTGTTTCAACGAGGTCTGCTAATTCACATATTTGTGATCGTTTAAAAGCT
>CM044955.1:24012412-24025197 GCA_024516035.1 Bactericera cockerelli | reverse complement strand
GGTTCAAGTTGGAAATGCGGCGAGTGTGTTGGGGACAATGAAGAGGACAGCAGATATGCGGGAGGTGTTTTATTTATGAATTAAAGATTATAATTAAACTGTCTCGTTTTTCAAAAAAAAAAAAATATATTTAGGCATACACTAAAGGGGACAATGACTATGAGACATTATTAGAAGATAAGAATGAAGAGTAGCATGGAATAAGTAAAGGTGATTATAAATTGAATTGAAAAGGAGAAGAGGCTCATATCATCTAATGGCCTATCTATAGCTAACAGTTAAAGTTGAAAATGATTTATGTAAATGTTAATGTCAGATTGATATCTAGTACATATTCAAAAATTTACATGTAAATTACATAATTGTATCGCAATGAATAGGAACAGGTTTTAAAAATTCAAAATTATTTTCTCACACTGTGAAATCGTAATAACATCGCTATCGTACATTCGAAATGTTATGCCTTGTCTAGGAATTTAAATGAAGTAATTCGATCGTAGAATTATCAGGCAATATTCTGGGAATTGATTTGAAATTGCCTGCAGGACCTACGCATAGTCAATCAGGCGAGAATGGCAAGAAATTGAAAATTGCGGTGATATTGAATAACGATGGCTCCAATTTTATTTTATTTCACAACTTCTGCTTCCTCATTTATATCTATCTTGTATTTCTGTACAACCGCATAGAAAAAGATGACTGTATTTAAATGGTGTGGCGTATTGGAGTGTAAGTTTTACGGGAGGAACGCCTAAGATTCAAGTCCTGCCATCAAGATTGACAATACTACTGTTTCTCCCGTGTTTTATTTAATAAAATTTGGCTTTTAAAAAAAAAAAAAACAACACAATACTTCCGATATTTCTGGCTATACTCGGAAGTATTAGTAATCAACTAATGAAGTAATGGGGACCCATGATTCTACGTGATAGCACAATATTATTAGATTAGAATTTAGACTGTCCATAGAATCACTAACCCAACTCTATGTAGAAAGCTATGATAATATCCTGCATGGTTGTCAGCAAGAATCGTGAGTACCTAATCATAGTTGAACACAGCTTACAGAATTGCTGATTTCTATTGCAAAACTCACGCAAGTAGCGAGTATACAGGTGAAGACAATTGGTTACATAGATATTCAACTATACATTCAGGGTGCTACAAAGTTAACAAAATGAAAGGGTTTTCCTGTGTTAAAAAATGAACTAAGAGGGTGAAATAGTTATTTATATCTCATAATTTATACTACGACTGAATGTATTGAAATTTCGTCTTCTCCTTCCCTGAAATTGTTTTTTTTATATATATAAAAATTATGTAGTTCTTTTCGTTATTTACACATTTAAATGAAAGAATTAACTCTGAAAAGATATCATAACAATACATATATCATTGTGTGGAAAACAAACATGTTGACCACACCTTAAATTTAAGATATTCTCTGTAGAATATGAAAATAGTCTACATGTACGTATAGACTACGAAGTACATCAGTTATACGTATAATAATTGTATATGTGACTTCTCTAAGTCCAGGTTAAGATTGAACTTACATGCATGTGAGAGCAAAGAAGCACTTCCACAAGGATATTACATAGGTGGAAGCTTCAGTAATTCTTATTTGTACTGCCTGATTATCAAGCTATTATTGTGGCTACATAGACTACATGGTAATTGATAATATTATACTTTGCAACTCAAGAGCTTCAGAAACAGAAGACGGGCAGACCTTTGTACCTGCTGATTCCTACAAACATATTAATTTGAAGTTTACATTATATTTTCCCACAGGTTGCTGGTGAACTTGCAGAACTTGGTGGCCCAGTTAATTGATAAGACAAGTATATGTGCTCACCCCTTGGCCCAGAGTACGAGTTACTCTGAATGACTTACTTTGATTTCGAAATATTGCAGTCGAGAGCGTTTTAAAGATTTTAGTAACTGTTCGGTAGCAAGGAAAGGGGCCACGGAGGACTGTATAAAAGCCGTGGCCTTTGGATAGTTAGCTTTTTTGGTTTTGAGCAGTGGACTAATTGGACTATGATAAGGCTATTAATGTTGTTCCGTTCACTTACATTGACTGATACAGGATGTCAGCTTAATGTTTCAGGTTAATGTTTTCCTTCTATTCTAAGAGTCTAAATCTGAAATGAAATTGAGCTGAATCGTTAACCTGTAAGAATAATGGTTAGTTACCGATTAGATGTGGTTCTAACTTTAGATTGTACATGTACAAACGAGAGAACAATACTAGGAAAAAATAAGTTACAACTTGGAGCATTCTTCAAGTTCCCATTACTATTCTAAGAATTACGTATCTTAGGTCTTATACTATGCAATTCATTAGTTCCAATTAAGGTAGGTAAGTTCCATGTTTTTCTCTTGTTTACTACAATGGTTCCAACTTACCATTACTCAGAGGGACGAGAGGATGGCCTCTTTCACATGAAACCTGAGCTCGCATATCATTAGAACTTGATGACTATTATTGTTAGGAAGTTATTGCTATTAGAACGTCTTGGTTTCCTTCACGGGAGTGCATATCAAATGCATAACTCGTATGCACTCGAGAATGTCACTGCATAATTCTAACTACCGAGTGTTCCTAGAATATCGTTTCGTGGTCAGTCGTGTACTACAGTATGTCTCGAAAGTGACTGATTGCACGTACTTGAATGTACTCTAAAACACCTATATTAACCATTCAGGAAGACTAATCTAGGAAGATTCCAACTTCAAACTCCAAGAAGATATCATTTTAATTTATAATTTGATAATTTCATATGATAGCATTTAAACGAAAGTATCAAAGACATAATTAGTTGGTTGAACTATCATGACTGAAGTTGAAGTACTGAACTATTAGAAGTAACTCGATTATTTTTCTTCAATAATGTGACAAACTATGATTATTTTCTACTTGCTATGTGATTTTAAGTTATGTTGACTCTTTAGATTCGAAAAGCGTTTATTACAAATTTAGAATTTTTGGTCCAATTAATTTCGGTTTGACTGTTTGGGATCTGAAGTTGAAATGAATGAACAGACGCACAAATTGGATACAACTGTTCACAAGTACAACTTTTACTAATATCAATTTTTCATAGTCACTGTTGCCGAGTGAGTTAGCGCGCTGGGGTGACCTGGGTTTGATCCCCAGCGGAGCAGGAATTTTTCTGCTCTGTACTTGGATGTTCGGGGTCCCCTCACACCTCGCGAAGAAAAATGAGTAGTTACTTGTATAAGTAACGACCAGTGGCGGCATTACCAGAACAAAAAGAAATTAATGTAATAAAATTCGAAACGTGAAGGAGGCTCTTAGTAATGTTACGCTACCCACAAAAATTGTGAAGATGCCTTGTGATTCACCACAAATAAAATCATACATACATATTAATTTCTGAATACTTAAAAGTGACTCAAAACGTTGATTAGCTCCGCCCTCATTGGTTTACAACACAGAAAAGCGGAGCGTGAGTTCTCATGTGTCACGCTGGTTATTATGGCCATTTCCTTCCAATTGATAGCTGTCGTATTGTTTAGAATCCTCACCTGTGGCAGCGGCATGGAATAGGAAGGAAGTCAGGTGATGGAGAGGAGTGAGGGAATTGAGGGATGGTAAGGGAAGAGATTGAAGAATGAAAAAGAGTGAGGAATGGTAAGTAAGGGAAGAGAGTGAGGGATAGTAAGGAAAGAGATTGAGGGATGATAAGGAAAGAGATTGAGGGATGGTAAGAGAAGAGAGTGAGGGATGGTAAGGAAAGAGAGTGAGGGATGGTAAGAGAAGAGAGTGAGGGATGGTAAGAGAAGAGAGTGAGGGATGGTAAGGAAAGAGAGTGAAGGATGGTAAGAGAAGAGAGTGAGGGATGGTAAGGAAAGAGATTGAGGGATGGTAAGAGAAGAGAGTGAGGGATGGTAAGGAAAGAGAATGGTGAAGAAAAAGAGTGAGGAATGGTAAGTAAGGGAAGAGAGTGAGGGATAGTAAGGAAAGAGATTGAGGGATGATAAGGAAAGAGATTGAGGGATGGTAAGAGAAGAGAGTGAGGGATGGTAAGGAAAGAGAGTGAGGGATGGTAAGAGAAGAGAGTGAGGGATGGTAAGAGAAGAGAGTGAGGGATGGTAAGGAAAGAGAGTGAAGGATGGTAAGAGAAGAGAGTGAGGGATGGTAAGGAAAGAGATTGAGGGATGATAAGGAAAGAGATTGAGGGATGGTAAGAGAAGAGAGTGAGGGATGGTAAGGAAAGAGAGTGAGGGATGGTAAGAGAAGAGAGTGAGGGATGGTAAGGAAAGAGAGTAAGGGATGGTAAGAGAAGAGAGTGAGGGATGGTAAGGAAAGAGAGTGAGGGATGGTAAGGAAAGAGAGTGAAGGATGGTAAGAGAAGAGAGTGAGGGATGGTAAGGAAATAGATTGAGGGATGGTAAGAGAAGAGAGTGAGGGATGGTAAGGAAAGAGAGTAAGGGATGATAAGGAAAGAGAGTGAGGGATGGTAAGAGAAGAGAGTGAGGGATGGTAAGGAAAGAGAGTAAGGGATGGTAAGAGAAGAGAGTGAGGGATGGTAAGGAAAGAGAGTGAGGGATGGTAAGGAAAGAGAGTGAGGGATGGTAAGGAAATAGAGTGAGGATGGTAAGGAAAGAGAGTGAGGGATGGTAAGGGAAGAGAGTGAGGGATGGTAAGGGAAGAGAGTAAGGGATGGTAAGGAAATAGAGTGAGGATGGTAAGGGAAGAGAGTGAGGAATAGCTATGAACTGATGTGAACTCGTAATCCTCACACCCGCCAGCTACCTTCCCCTTGCTGTCAGTTAGTTCCAAAGCTTAAAGAAACGCACAAAGTAGAAGCCACTGAACTTTGTAGTCTGCATAATTGAATAGTTCACAGTTCATGAGAAAGTTCATATTCTACGTCCGGGGAGAACTGAATGGTATTATGTATACAGAGGACAAGGTACATTGTACATACTATGTGAATTTTCCTAAAACAGTTCACATCACTTGATATTTGTGAATTCATTGGAGTTATTTCATACGAAAGAAAATCTACCCAGGCAGGAGAAACGAACTCGAGATAATAACTGAGGAAGAAGGACATCAAACTTCTCAATACATGAATTGGTAGAATTTTTGATGAAGAACTTCTCAGTTCAATTCAATGTCAACTTGAATCTTTGGTCGGAAATGCGGCAGCAGTTGTGCCCCAGAGAGATGATTTGTTTTATAGATAGTAAAATAAATATGAATGAAAACGAAAAAAAAGGGTTATAGGTTATCATATTTGTGTTAATCACAACAGTGATGTAACAATGACTCAAACCCACCTTAATAAATTTCTGAATTCTTTAGGATCGAACAATCGACCCCTCGCCGTTGCAAATGTACTGCCTGAAGGATTTGTCGGTTGGTCAGCGAAGGAAGGAACGATCAAGCTGCTGAGATCGGAACATCACACGTTTCCTATGAAAAACTATTTTTTCATATACACAGTACCTATGTAGGGAAATTTGAAACTAAAATTGTACAAGATGTAAAGGTCATATAAAAACAATGCTCATTAGTCATTATTATTTTACCTGAGAGTTGTGCGTGGAGCACTTGGGTATGATGTGTCGCCGCTGCCGACTCATGAGGTCCAGGAGTTGGTTCACCAGGAAGCTGGGGGGGAGAGCCGCGACCCCGCCCCGGGGGATAGTGATCTGCTCCCGGCATATGGGACAGCGCAGGGTGCCTGTGTCGCGGGTCTGGCACGCGGCTATCCGGCTGAGGCAGTGCAGACACACCGTGTGCGAGCAGGGTAGTAGCTTGGGGGTGTGCTCCGCGCCGTCGTACATGCCTGGGAGAGTGGGCAAGTACAGTGAGGTTTAGGTTGAGCATGAGATGTAATAGTCCTAATATGTATTAAGACTCGTTTAAAGGAATTTATTTTTAGGTTAGGCATAGATAGTTTCTCAACGAAAGCAGTTTCTCTACAAGTGGCAACTGCACATGGTACCTATGTGTACTTGCTTCTTGTAGGTCACACACAGTACTGACAGGGAAATTTGAAACTAAAATTGTACATAATGTAAAAATCATATAATAACAATGTTCAGTACTCATTATTATTCCAACTGTAAGGCTTACCAACCAACATTCCAAGACTTTTCATTAATAATAATAATAATAATAATAATAATAATATCCTTAGTCATGTGTGCTAACAACTAACAATAAAATGATACAAATGATTTCTCAAATACATACTATATGTAGTCAGGTCTGATAAGAAGATGAAAAAGAGAGCCTTGTAGGACCCAGAATGTACATTTAGTCGAGATGAAATCAGTTATTTTTAGAATTCTCACAGCGCACCGTCAGATTCAATTCCACCAAGTTCACATTCCAAGATGCTTAATGATTTCAATAACTTACAACTTACATAATTGCCCGGATAAATTATACCACTCTGTCGAGAATTAACAGGTTGGTTTAATTTATTCAACGATGACAGGGCTATTTATGTAAGCAACAAATCTCTGGACGAATATAGATTGGAATAAATGTGGAGCAGGCAGTGAGCCTCAGGGGGTCCCTGGAGTGAAATCCATGCTCCCCCCCCGGCGGGAGGAGTTTTATATTATGAGACATCTCACACGTGTCTTGCCAACTGGAGGATTGGGATTCGGTTCCCAAAAATGAGCGATTTTCAGGACCCGAGGCTTTCACTTTCACTTAGTAGATTTCCTGTATAACATTTTATTTTAATAATAATAAAAAAGAATGAATAACTTAAGGAAAATCAATTAAAGGCCTATTATATAAAAAAAATACATAATCAAAAGAGAAAAATTGGTACACTGTAAAAAATTCAAGAACTTGCAACATTTATTGTGTACAAGTTGATTTATTTTATACAGAAAAAGTCAAATACAGGCACAGATAGACCAATGACTGAGATTTGACCAATGGTGAAGAACGCTCAATGCCCCTATATATTTTCACTACCATTGATTACATATTTGATGTTCTTGTTTTTCAAATAACTTGTCTTTTATTTAGTTATTTGTAAAGACATTTTTTTTTTTTATTGTGTGTAATGAAATTTTGTATTTAGGCTTTGTATTTGGTAATGGAAACCGATAATCGATTTATTTTACATGACAACATTATTTTCCATTAAAGATAAGGAAAGTAAAAACCAACACTAAATTTGTAATATTACGAAATTATATATGTTTGTATTTCAAATTAATCAACATAGTTATCAATATCATCTTGCCACTGAATAACTAACAAAAAGGCTTTTCATAAATCTCAATCGATAATGAAAAATTTCGGCGTCCCCGCTATCATTTTATTGTAAATATTAACTAATACCAATTGAGTAATGATTATGAACTGAGTATCATGACTAATGAATACTAACTGATAGCAAGGAACTGATAAGACTAATGAGACTTCATCATTAGCATAATGGATGATCTAGTTTCCAATGCTAATGGCATAATACATCTGAAAATGATTAATTTCACAAAAAAGTGTCTCGGTAGATTTATATGAATAAATAAAACTCATAATTATTCATAGTCTCTTTATCGAGTTCATATTGATTTTACTAATTTTCTGCTTACGGGCGTGAGTAACTCGAATGTTAACTTGGAGGTCGTTGGTTCGAATCCCAAGCATGATGAATTTTGGTGGTGCGAGGAGAAGAGTCAAGGGTTCCTTCCTATTCAGTTTCGAAATATTTAGTCGATTATTTATTTATTTTTTGTGAATAGGAGGTATAAAGTTTTGCATTAAAAATGGAAGTTCTTTCTAGATGAATTACAAAAGTTGAAGAACCTCTTCAAGTTGGTGTACACCATGAGATTCAATCTTAAGGACTGTTGGACGTTTAATCTAAATTGGATCAATAATAGGACTAGCCAGAAACACGTACTAGCGAAAATATAAAACCTCATTATAATGAAAAGATTTGAATGGAATTGAATTTTGAATTGATGGTTGGTTGGTTGGAGTGAAGTCTATGTATCTACTCGGATGACAATCTAAAATTAGTTTCTGATTATCATTTGGATTAGTCCATTGAACTCACCTCATCCGGATTCTATATAGTTAAGGAACAACTAAAATAGTAAGCCTAACTAAGCCTAAATATTACAGTTAAATGAGCTATCAGCCAATTAAACAAAGTTTTAATGGATATTCTTTGACTTCTTGTTTCAACGGGGTCTGCTAATTCACATATTTGTGATCGTTTAAACTTTTAAAGGCTGACAATGGGTTCTATACAGTGTTTTTACGAGTGAAAATGGTTCGCACTCAAGTGTAACAAAAAGTGGCGGTTATCTGAATTTTTGATACTAGCAGAAGAAGAGTTTTTTTTAATCATACACATAATTATGTATGTACGTTGGAAAGCCATTTTATCCTAAGACTCCTAACTTCCAAGGTTTATTTTTTTGCCACAGAATGGGCTTCAGACCTGGGGACAGGACGGAGGAAAACTCTCTTTCATAGAGATACCAGGACCAAGACGGTAGCATTTATTAATAAATAAAATACTGCTAATTAAGGTCTATTATTAGATGGTTGTAAATTATTCCAGAGGAAGATCCCGGTCACCTAGATACTTACACAGACAAGTGCCGCAGGTAAGAAAGCTCTCATTGAAGTCCTCATAGTTGATGGAGACAGTTTCCACTAGAGTTGAGTTGGTGCTGAGGTTCGAACTCATGCTCAGAGTCATGCTGGCGCCATCTGAAACCGCAGAGGTCAAGAGTCCATTAGTGGAGGTCAAGGAAATTGAAATGGCCACAAAGTAGAAACTAAAGGAGCGCTTCTGATTCTGAAAATCTCCCGTCAAGGATGTTTACATTTTATACACATTACATGAATACTCGTATACAAGAGGAGAACCATTAGCACATTATCAAGTTAATTTGTATAACAAATGATTTACATTACTTAATTTATGATTAAGTGAACAATAAGCCACCTAGCTACAGCATCGCTTGACTACCATTATTATTTGGAGCTATTATTATGTCACTTGTCAAATTGTCACACTCTGGGTATAAAATGAGTGGTTTCCTTTAGATCTGAACTCACGTTCCCCGCATTGGCCTGTTCACAAGACAGCTTAACTACCACTGGTTCTCACGCTCACTTTGAAGGACATGAAAAATCACTTCATTTTTAAACATTTAAAAAAGTTGAACAAATAATAATGGGAATCTATCGTGAAGTTCTTATATCTCAGGCGCTGGGCCAAAGTTCTTCTGAGAGAACAGAACATGACCGCACGAAGATCTTGTTCCCGAGATAATGTAAATGCCAAGTCCTTATCAATGGGGCCATTTCTCACGTCACCTATATGTTCAGTGTTTAGTAATTTGGCCTATAATCTGCTTGCTGTGGCCTGACGTGGAGTAAAAACTGTATTAAGGTCGCCGCTGATTACGATCGAAAGTGAACTTAACAACTATACGATTAAGTACAGAATACTATAATAGTATAAGTACCTAAAGGTACTGGGTACTCTGCTATACAAGAGTTCCAGCCAGAGGCATGGCCCGATATTTATTTTTCCTAACCCTCCTCTACAATAGATACTCTATTGCCTATTGCCGATTAACATAGATTCAGGTCTGAATTCTGCGCCACTAGCTCTAAGAATACTCGAATTATTTGTAATTATTACTTCGGACAATGTCTCCTATTATAGCAACTGATGTCATCACCAGGGCTGCTTTTTCAGAAAATTGAAAGAAAAAGTCACACAAGTCTTTATCTTGCTGGATCTTCCTTAACTTCAGGGATCTTACTATGTATGTAGTTTCTTGGTATTATTATATCACTACTTCAGTGGGTAGCTCAACATTACGGAACTCTTCTAACATCAGTTGCCTAGTAACTCATCGCTCGTTCGTAATTCCGCCACTGGTCGTTACTCCTACAGGTTAACCCAGATGGGGCTGACGTCCTTCCAGAAGGACGTCCTTCTGGAAGGACGTCAGCCCCATCTGATGAAAGGTACTACGTTGTGGATTTTTCTAATTAATTCAGCTTGTTGGAGGTTAGTTGGCGACACCTTAAGCTCTTTGTTTTGAGTCCGAGTGATAAGTTGACAGCACTTATTTTGAATCAGGACTCAATTTATATCACTCCAAAAAAATAAAACAAAAAAATTCACCGCGTTATCTGGGTTAAGAACCTACTCATTTACTCACGAAGTATCAGTGGACCTTGGACATTCAATACAGAGCAGAAAAAATACTGTGCTGAGGATCGAACCCAGGTCACCGTGTGTGCAAGACTAGTACGCCAATCCCCTATGCCACGGTGACTACATGAGCATAAATGTGGGATCTTACTTAAATAAATGTAACCAAGGGTTGGGTAGAAGAGATTGTCACAGGCAAAAACCCCGCTCTTGAGTTAGGACATTTGCTTTATTCTCTTTTTGTTCTTGGTTCTTTGTTCAATCTGTTTATTTTTTTCTTTATAATTTCATTGTATTTTACTGTATACATTTTGTCTTAGCTAACAAAGCACAATATAATAATAATAACGTATATTACCATGAACGGGATTGAATTTTGACATAATCCAATTCAAATGATGTACCTATGCTTTGGATTTACGCCTGCTCTCACGCCTATAAGAGTGAGATGCATTTTTGGCAGAGTTCTCAGAGTGCATAAAAGTGAGTGACACTATTCTGACACAAGCAACTCTCACTAAATTCTCTACATTGTGAGCAGCATTAGGTATTAACACTACGAGCAGATGACAGGAGTGAAATATAATTTTATATTCTAATTTTATTTTACATACAATATACATATTAATTTCGGGAATTTTATGTCTTGCCTTTAAAAACCACAAAGGGGGCGGAATGGCACTGATGCGCCTATACGACACTCCGTAAATCCATAGTGCCAATGTCATAAACATCTGGGAAATACATGCATTAGTTTGGAAAACAGATTTTACAACGGGAATAAATATTTGAATGGCTACAAGTAGGGTAGGTATAGGTAGACACTATACTTCCCAAAAAACTCATTCATCCGAATGGTATACGATCCCTGTCCTACAGATTGTTACAATGGGCCCTATAACGAGATGCACATGTTGGTAATGCAGCGATGCATATGCTGGTCCCGGGTGCAGTGACACTCCCGCAATTGAAAACACATTAGATATACCATACCCTTCATTACATATACCATACACTTCATTACATATACCACCCTTCATCACATATACCATACCCTTCATCCAGTAATTCAAATCTGCCAATATTAGTAACACATACAGTATACGAATGCATATTACCGAGGTACAGTAGACATGTAGACAAGTATTCATTCAAGAGATTTTTTTTACACATTTACAGTCTCTTGAGTTCTCTTATATGTAAATGAAATTACATAATTTACATATTTATGTGACACTCAAACCTGGATATAAGAGAACTGAAGAGACTGAAGAACGGAAGAGACTAATCCAGGACGTTAAATCAAATAGAATCGTTGGCGTTAGGAAGGGCATCCAGCCATAAAAAAACGTGCTCCACCCTACCAACCTCAACCATGAGGTTGAACAATGCCGACCCCAAAAGCAACATAAGCTAATATGGGATAAAGGCAAGGGAGATATATACAGATTTCTCTTATAAAGAGGTTATCTTCCCTTATGGAGGTAATTTTACTTGGAAATCGGTCTTTTATATCCAGGTTTTTTATATCGAGTTCTCTTATAACCAACAAATTTAATACAGTGAACTGTATTTATTTTTCTCCCCCAGTAAGGTGCTTTCTCTCTTAATTTTTCCTCCATTCAAAAACTAGAAGAATACCAGTTTTTTGGCGCGAATTTGGGGGATGTTCTCAGGAGCCCATCTACCTTGTGAGGATTTCATCTTGCATACGAATGCTGGGGGGTCCCTCAATTTGCAAACTAGCAGGTTTTCAACGCAACTACAATTACTACGGTGAGTTAGTACCAAACCTACATAAAAAACACTGCCAATTATGGACACAATACTTCCTCGTGATTGTTTCACATTGTGTACACGTGCGAATTTTGAGTTTTTATACTAAATTACTTGTATCTCCAAAACGGCTGAACCGATTTTCTTCAAGTTTGTTTTATATGGTAGAAAACCGTTTTTTCTACATTCTAGATTCTACAAAAAATTCTGTATCGGCAAGTCGTGGTTCTTATTTTTTGACTTTATTGTCCAAAATTTCGGATTTTCTTAAATATCAGAGTCAAATTATAATTAATTAAAAAAAATATATAAAAAGCCTATGTAAAACATTAATATGCATATTCATACAAAATTTCATCAAAATCGGGTGTACCGTTCACGAGATATCAGCGTTTAAGTAAAAAGTTAGTGGTCAGGCGCATGGTCTCTTTCACCCAGAGCCGCTAGTACGAATTCGATGAATTTAAAATGGGACCATCTACAGAATGTCTCCTAGATGTTTACAAAATTTCATCAAAATCGGTCGAGTAGTTTCCGAGATTTGCGCGTTACAAGGAATCGTTTTAACAGACAGACAGACAGACAGACCGACAGACCGACAGACCGACAGACGGACACAAAACCAAATTTGCTCAGGAGGTTATGAAACGTCCAGAAATATGAAAAAAATTGAAATCGGAGCAAAAAAATATTTTTTTTTACAAAAACGAACACAATACTTCCGATTTCTAATATTAGAAATTTCTCGGAAGTAAAATTTACTATCGCGAAGTAAAAATTTACTATCGCGAAGACCAATAAGGACAT
>CM044955.1:23998484-24012312 GCA_024516035.1 Bactericera cockerelli | reverse complement strand
TGGCTCCCGGGCCAGAAACTTGTTTATCTTGGGGGAGGGGCCGGAGCTCGCCCCAGCGTCCCCCTCTGCACTGGCCCCTGGCGAGGAGTCTTCACTGGCGGGCCGGGAGAAGGCAAGGGGCCGCGGCCCCAGGGGCGACTCTGTGTCCCCTCGACTAGGGGGTCCTGGAATTAAATGTTGAAAAGTGAAAAGGTAACTATCATAATAAATAAAAAGCAGTAATCCTTAATACAGAATTCCTCACACTGGCACATGATTTCCCTGTTATAATTTTATCTGAAACTATGGAATGTAAATTCCTACACCTAATTATTATTATAATATAGTGTGATTTTTTAAATCTCTATATAAATTTTAAAATTTACGAGCTCTTTGGCCCCTTTTTTAATACCTGAAGTTGACCTGGAACACATTAAAATTTACGAATTAGTGTCTAGCAAAAGTAAAAATACAATATAATTAAAAGCAAAATGAAAAGAAAGCACAACTTGTTGCTCAGACATACCTGAGGACAGGGAGCTGGGGGTGAAATTTTCACCAGGTGTCTGTGTGTCAACAGATCTGGTTAGTCCTAGGATCTCTGCTAGGGGAGCTCTGTGTCCTTCTGTAATGTCCTGGGAATATAAAATTACAAGGAAAAGTCAATTGAATAGCACTTATCTAAATTTAATTGTTCGATGCTTATTGTACATTATTCAAAATATGAGCATATATTTGTGGTTCATGTGGTATATGAAATCAACTTCCATACCAAATTCAAATTCCTAGATCTTACCGCGATCGGTAATTTATCATTGCATTTATTAATTTATTGCTGTGATTGTTATAAAACAATAATAATTTTTTGGACTATGCCACCCTGTAAATTAAAAGTTCTTAGTCAAATAAAAGTTTCCTTTGGTACCAATTATCAACTCAGCTATGTTTATAAATTAATCTATCAAAAATTGAAAGCTCCAGCCAAGTATAGCAGAAAATGTTTTATAAAAGAAATCAAAAACAAGAACAGAAAATACCTTATATATTCGACCCTGTATACATACAGTCATCATTAAGGAGATTTTCCTTAGTATTTGATACTCTGATTGAACAATAACCATTAGATTCACCTCAACCAATTACTCACATGGAGATACCTACATTTGACCAAAACACCTTTTTTACCTTTACCACATTTATCTCGAAAATTAGTCATAGGATTGAGGTTATGAAGTGCAAATACCTGAGTCACCTGACACAACAAAAATATATCAAAAATAAAACATAATATATAGGGTTGTTTATTATCATTGTGGGTATGAGAATTATATTGAGTGATATTAGACTGAAGTGTTTATGCATTTTTTGAAGACAATTAAAATAATTATAAGTCAGTTTTTTTTTTTTTTAATTACCTTATCCTCTTCTCTTTCCACATTGAGCAATGATGTGTTAATGAGAACAAGACGCTCAATCTCTTGATTCAAGCCTTCCACCGAGTTCCGTATGGTACCACGATGTACGGGGGTGTCTGGTATAAATAAAGGGTTGGTTTGTGTGGTGATATGTTCAGTGGGAGTGGAGCCAGAAATTGAGCTTGAGTTAGAAGAGTCTTTTCTTTGAAATCTACAGAAAAAAAAAACGAGTTGATCAGTTTTTCTCAATTATAAAATAATGTTGTTTTGAAGATAAAAAAAAGTTTTTGTACTCTCTTTCAATTTTTTTTTTTTTTAAAATATTTTTAAAAAAAATGGAGTGAAGAAACATTTTTTTTTATTTACAAAAATGATTTTTATTTTTATTATTAGAAATTTACGGAAATAAAATGGGGTAGAGCTATTGAGAGGTTTTGAGGTTTTATAATAATGAGTAAGGTACTGATGAAACTATTCACTTTCCTGATAAAATAATATAAAATGTAGATGTATTTTTTTAAGGAAGATTGTTTTTAAAATTATATAGGCATGATTTATTTGCTAAGTCAACTTACCTATGGCGGAAGAACCTGTCTACCTTCTCTTCGTCACTAATACTGTCATGCTTCAATCTACAACCACCATCCAAGGTCTGTAAATAATAACAAATATGTAGATAATTTCCAAGTACTTGTGTTTGATGTTAGTGGATAAATTATATACAAAAAAAATATATATATATTAAGTGACTGTGAAAAGTATAACACATCAACTTAGCTACTTCCTTTTTAATGGCTTTAAGATATTGTCATCATAATCAGACCTTCTAGCCCAATTGTAAAATGAGATTACAATAGAGATAAAGGAAGAGTCCCTGCCTTAAGATGGAATTAACTATACACAACACATCATAACTGGGATAGGGGACAGTCTTCAATTATGTATCATTGTTGTAACTGTATTTAATAATTTGGCCCTTAGTTCCAAATAATGACAAGATTTTGGTAAAAGGACAGTTCTGATTCATAAATTAATAAAACATGGAAGATGATCAAAATCCGGTTTTACAATTTGATATACATACAGTTAACAGAAAATAAAGCAGTTGAGACATCTTTTATTTACCTGTGTGGCTTTATCAATGCATAATGTTGTGTAGCTGTTACCATACACATAATGGTGTTTTTGATCTAAGTATATAGTATCAAAAGATGCAGTCCGTTTCAGTGACAAAGTGTCTGCAAAGCATGTTTTAGATTGACCTGTGAAACAGAAGATTCAAGTAATTTGAATACACAGAAATATTGATGACAGCTAAATTTATTTATTTTTAAAATAAGTGAATAAGTATAGTACACAACCTTACTTCAAATATAACCTTTAGGATTTTTTTTATTATTATTTGACTTGGTTGTACGGTTTCAGTGAAAACTCCATATAATAAATACTGGGAACTAAAGAGATCTTTTGTGAGCAAAGGAAAAACCCGCCTCATAATAACACCTTAGTAGGACAGTCTGGGCTAGTTGAGGGGTTATCCAACCTACTATGTCCAGAAGCCTCTACTTTCATGAGAAAAGTCTGTTTGAGGACAAGGAGCTCTTTTTTTCTTTTCTTTTAACACATTGTGTACACGAGATAAAAATGCAAATTAGCTCTAGGGACGGGGGTCTGATTTGGGTGATTTCCACTGTCACACACATCTGAATGACACCACGCTAAGTGACTTACTACTATGTCTATGTCATACATATGTGTATGACACCCCTTTCCTAGAGCAATACTACCGTTTGACCAAGTTCTTCTTTTTTCGTGTCATACAAATATGTAGATTTGTGTCATACAAATATGAATGACGCCGTACACAATGTGTTAAAAGATGAGTGTTTCAGTCTTTTCTAATTTTGAAGCCATGAAACATAAGCTACTGCAAATATATGTGGTCTATGTATCCCTTACAAACAACTGTTATCACATTTCAAAAGCAATTTTTTTGTTAGCTTGAGGGATCAAAACCAGGAACTTCCACATGGCCAGCATATGCTTTAACACTGAACTAATGGTCATCATGGACATATATTTGCAGTAGTTTATGTTTCATGGAGCCATGAAACATAAGCTACTGCAAATATATGTGGTCTATGTATCCCTTACAAACAACTGTTATCACATTTAGAAAGCAATTTTTTTGTTAGCTTGGGGGATCAAAACTAGCTTCCACATGGCCAGCATATGCTTTAACACTGAACTAATGGTCATCATGGAGATTTTTGGGACTGTTGGATTCAAAAATCCTGAATCTCCTGTTGTCCAGTACCTCACACTCAAAGAAAATGTAAGTTGCTATTTCTTCTTCCAGACCACATAGCCTACAGATGATTGGTTCTCCCCTAGCAAGTCCTAATCTGTGTAGATGTTTTCTAAGTGGTTCATGATCAATTTGTGATATTTCACCTTCTCATGTGTTTAGGAGACTGATTCAGTTCCAGAAAATGTGAAAAATGACCAAAAGTCCCTTTTATAGATAGTTTTATATTCAATTTTTGACCCCTCAGAATGTTGATTGATAATTAAGTAGTAAACCATAACATATCAAGAAAAAAAAGTTTTACATTATATGTATTTACTAATCACCTCGGTTGATAGCTCCAGGGCTCCGTAGTCCAGACTCAAGGTAGGCTCTATTTCTCCAACTTATGGTGGGTGATAGTAAGCATGGACTACTATTCTCACTCTTCCAATTAACAGCAGAAGCATCTCTAGTGACACTGGTTATTGGAAGGACAGCTTTCAGGGGTTGGGGCCGAGGAGAGGCTTTTGGAATGGGTGAATTTGTTTGAGCCATTTAAAGTTTACAGACATTGACTGAACAAAACTGTGGGCCAATGATGCACTATAATATTATTTATTTTTCAATAGGGAATCTTGAGCATAATATGTCAGATACCTGTTTTGATAGTTCTAAGATGTGGTATTGGTTTAATATAGCTCTCCACAACTGTCAAGTTTCATTCAGTAGTAGTTCAATTCATAGTATTGAAGTTCAATAAACAGTCTAGTTTCTACTACTTTACTGACTAGCACAGCACTAGAGTTCAACTTCAAGTACTAGTTTGAGTTAGATTAGTTAATATTACAATGGATCACTTACAGTCCGTATATCGAATTCACAATTTCAATTCACACAGTTGCACAGTACAGTTCATCTTCTTCTTTCATTTGATTTCATTTTTCATTTCATGATTTGTTGATTTTATTTTGTCGATTCGTTCTCGGACTTCTCGGTTGTAAACAACATACCAGCTGACTACAGACTACAGCATTGCCAGTTGTGATTCTCACTGCTATGTGGCCACTGAGATCATATAACATAAGTCGTATTTTTCTTTCTAACCAGAAAAAATTTCCCGGTTAGGTTTTTTCCAAATATTTCCATTTTATTCCAAGGTCATTCGTGAAAGAAAATGAGTTTGGTTACTTTTAAAGATAAACAATGGACTTAACCTATAAAAGAACTGGAAGCAAGAATTTTCTACTTCCACTTTGGTTAACTTTGGAAGTGGAAATTTTTCCTCTTCCAAAAGAAAAATGACTTGCTTCCAGTTTGGTTCATTTTATTCCTGTTTGGTTAACTTTGGTTAGAAAGAAAAATACGGCAATAGAGGGAAGCCTATGTATCAGGATTTGCGTCCAAGAGGGACCATCAGCTGATTTCAAAATCAGTGCCGGAGTTCTAGTAATTTTTCTCTCGCGAAGGGATCGGGTACCTAAACTACCTAATTCTTCTAAAATAATATTTTTACTTTTTTCATACTTACATATTAGTTATTTTTGTCTTTGCCTCTTCTTTTACTTTCATTATTTTCTACTTATTATGTAGTAATAAAGGCTTGGTACGTGACGTAAAAATTAAGGATGTTTCGTTATCCGCCACTGCATGAGGTAAACAAAAAATTCAAATAAATTGAACCAATCAGAAGCCGGGATTTTGTGAAAGAGGGACCATCAGTTGTTCAAAGTTGGACGCATAAATTTGTTCAACTCGAGATAGGTAAGGTTCCCTCTGACCCTCTATGTTATATGATCTCAGTGTATGTACTTATGCCTCGTTATGTACATCATACTATCTATCATCTGTAAGATATAGAAACTTAGAAAGTATTGTTTCGGTCAGTTTTTTCGAAATTAATTGAGCTGATAACATTTTTAGACGAAATAGACTATCCTTATAGCATAAACTATTAATATGCTAAAAAAAAAGCCTAATTTATATTGTTAACTTAATATGTAGTCTTAATATATCCACCCACACACCCACTCATCCACACATACGCACCGACACACACACACACACACGTGCACACCACACACCGCACAGATGAAAAATGAAAAAAAAAGCTCTCGATTAACGTTTCCCCTTAATTGAAGAAAATTTTTCAAATATTCGTTTCTGCACATGCGCTCAACAAGTTTTGTCTGAAGTTTTTGCTCGTTAGTTATGAAAACATTAAAAATAACGTGAAACTGCTTAAACTCTAATTACCTACTATATTTTCTTAGTCGAATTAGCTAAAGGCTAAAATTAACGTGACGCTAATATGCTTAAATTCGCTAGTACCTAGTAAGAGGACTCCGCAGCTGTGAAGGAGTATCCGAACCTTGAAGGAAAGAAGGGGTAATATTTCCTCCGAGATCCGCATTTGTTCACGGACTATTCGTTCCGTCATGTAACAAATTTTAATCTGGCAACAGTGTTTGCCCTTCTTTTATCTCCTAGTAGAGGGGAAATAAGTGCAAGTGCACTTTCCCCTCAAATGTGTTTTTAAGTTTTTTATTTATTTTATTGATTTTTAAAAATCCTATTTTTTTTAATACACCAGTCAGGGTCTCCAATGCTAGCCCTATAGGGCTAGATCTAGCCCTTTTGAGAAAAATCTAGCCCCCTAGCCCTTTTTACTCAAATCTAGCCCTTTTTTCTCAAATCTAGCCCTTTTCCCTCAAATCTAGCCCTTTTTTGAGAATCCGCCAAAAGCTAACAAATGAGTTTAATTCTAAAGTTAGCTTCTCTCGAAAAAAAAAATCCAATTTTTTTTATTTTTTGTAACGCCTACTATTCATTTTTACTGCAACAAGCCAAACTCATTTTTACTGAGTATCCTGACTCCTGAAGTGGCAGTTTATGGCAGTTTACCCATTGGCACATTATCATAGCGAATAACTAAATAATCACATTATTACTAACAAAGAACTAAAGAAAAAAATATCAAACAAAAACAATTAATACGTAGGTAAGTAAAAATTAATAAATCTACATTCAAAACGTACTCAAGTAGAGGCGTGATTTGGTAAGTTCTTTTTGCATTTATTTTTCCTACATTTTGATACACAAGAAACAGGAAATGATGAAGAATTAGCTAAACACTAACTATCCCGCTAGAGTGCGACTCGGTCTACTACAAATCAAGTGAAGAATAAATAATAAACCAAAAATAACACGTTTATATCGACTCAAAAGTACCTAATTAATAATAAAATTGTTAATAAAACGGACAGGTAAATATTACCTTAGTGAATACATACAAAAACACAGTTATTATTAGTATTAAAGGACATTTTTAAAATCTAGCCCTTTTGCCTCCAAATCTAGCCCTTTTTTTCCTCGAATCTAGCCCTATTTTAAATTGTGAATTGGAGACCCTGACACCAGTTTTTATTTAGTTTTATCTGGTTCTTGATGGTGAGTGGAGTATGGAGTGTCTATAGAACAGCTGACTTCACTCTGCTTTCAGCTGTCAACTTTTTCAGCTCTTAACAAATAAACAATAGATAAATAAAATTTAATTAATTTGACTTAATTATGTGTGTTAACTACTAGGACTTAGGACCATCATTATTCTATTCGGTTTGGAAAATTAGAATTGTTCCTTTTTTTTAGCTTTCGTCAAAGCAAGACAATAACTGCTGAAACAAACACTTAATTTTCGAAACACTAGTTTGCCTAGAAAAAGTTGTTTCTACCTGGATTATTATGGTATACTTTACTGCTTTTTGTGCTGTTTCCTATTTATTTAAAATCAAAGCATCACCAGATTCTTATTAAATCAATTTGAAAACAGCTGTAATATCAACATCTTATAACCTACAAGAAATCACATTCATTGGTCTATTTTCCTGTTGGTAAGTCAATGTTCCATTTGAATTGATAATATTTATTTTATGTAATCTGAGGGCAAAATTATAGACAACAACATTTACTGATGTTCTGTGAAAATCACCAGTGGGTTGCATTCAGATTTTTCAGAGCACACAAAGACACTCAGGGTGGAATTAATAGACAACATCAAGAACTTAAGTCGTTGGTAAGTGTCAGTTTTCCCTATCTTACACAGTACGCAATCCGTGACTTAACGCCACAGAGGTATTACAAAAACGTCTATTAATTCCGCCCTCAGTCATGAATCCTACTGGTGACCTTAAGGGGACATAATTAAAAATCCCAATTTTGTCCCATGTACCTGGGAAAAAAATTAGGAAAAACCCTCATTGTTCAATGTTTTATTATGGTATACTTTACTGCTTTAGACAACTTTCATAACTTAAGTCATTGCTTAGAAATTGGTTTTCCCTATCTGTCACAGTATGCAATCCATGACTTCGCACCACAGAGGTATTACAAAAATGTCTATTAATTTTCCCCTTAATTAATTGCTGAGTGTCAGTTTTCCCTATCCTACATAGTACGCGATCCGTGATGTACCACCACAGAAGTATTAAAAAAATGTTTATTAATTTTGTCCTTAATATTTAAAATCCATTTACATTCACAAATGGAGAAAGGATCACTTGCACCTAATTTCTTTTAAGGCTCTATCAAAGAATTCATTGTATTTATTTCCATGTTATTTTTCTAAGCCCAGGAATTTTGTTAATTTTTTTGTCAAACAGTGGACATTTGGAAATCATTTTTTGAACCTAAATTTTGAATAACTACAATTAGGGCGAAATTAATAAACAAATTCTACATCACAAGTCAGTTCTAAGCATTGGTTTTCTCTATGTTACATAGTACGCAATCTCTGACTTAGCGCCACAGAGGTATTACAAAAAAGTCTATTAATTCTGCCCTAAATGATCAATCACAAAACTTCTAAGGGACTTTATTATGATTAATAAAAGTGTCTGCAGCCTAGAACACATTGAAATTCTTGGTAGAAAAATAGCCCCATAAGAACATGTGGAATGAAAAATCTAATTGGGTACATATGACCTCACATATCCGCTGTCACAACATATCATCTGGTATTTCTGATTTAACATTTTTAACACATTGCTTGCCAAGGCTAAAAGCATGACATACCCAATTGGCCCACAATGTCAGGCATTTTGCCTGACATGCTAAAACGCCTGATGTGGCCGTATTGTATAATTTCTGTCTGGTGAAAATGGCTGACATGACCATTTTGGATTATTTTGTGGCTGTATTGGTAAATGTTGAAATGTGTTTTTACCTGACATTCACTTAATTGTAAGTGTTACTGTCAGTCAAAAATAGCTTTATTCCCAATAAATAAATTCCTGGGAATTTACCATCCCTGTCCCTGTTTGGGGTAGATTTCATAAAATAATAAAAAAAAGTAAAGGAAGCTAAAGAGCCTACAAAAATTGTGTAAATTCTCTTACTTCACCACAAATATATCATACTCTAGCTTTATAATCTCCTTCTAGATAAGAAAGGTAAAAAATGTAAATAAAATTATTCCTAATATCTAATATTATTGAAAAGTGGGTTGTATTTATGAATTTTATACATAAGAATGAAGATGACAAATATCTAGACCACAATTAGTCACTCTCCACTTGCTTGAGACTCACAAATCCCACATTAACCTCTCTGAGTCTGGGTTAGGTCATATTCTAAAATTCTAAAATCCAAAAATAGTCATATTCTAAAATGTAAAGTTTTTTTTTGTCTCGAACTTATGAAACACATGAAATAAAAGTTTAAGGGCGGAATTAATACCTCTGTGGCTCTAAGTCACATTTGTAATACCTCTGTGGCTCTAAGTCACGGATTGGGTACTGTGTAAGATAGGGAAAATCGACACTTACCAGCGACTTAAGTTATTGATGTTGTCTATTAATTCCGCCCTTAGTTTACCTAATCCAAGTATAATTAATTAATTCAAAGCAAAAATAAATGCATAAAGTTCAAACTAATTATTCAGTGTGCATTTGTTTGTAAAAAAATGAAAGGATGTGGCATGTGGCACTCAATTCAGGCTAACAATTTACAATTGGTTGATAAAAGTTCACCAAAGTGTGGTATCCACCCATTTTATAGGTAAAGTAGGTAAACCTTTATTTTAAATGGCTACTATGATTATGAAAGACACCCTGAATATTATCAACAAACACTTGTACTCGTTAAAAAACAATTAAACCACTTTGAAAAGAACTAAAAAAACCCATATCTTTGTATAGTATACTGTGTCAGATGTGGCAACTCGTTATAGAGCAGTTCGTTAAATAAATAGATCTTATTGTTTCTCTCTCATCTATTGCAGTGTATTGAATGACCAAACTTTTCTCCCATTCTCTTGGAGAATGATTGATAAATTTAAAAGCTTAAACAAAAAAGGAAGCTCTCCTGGTTTACATCAGATTTCATTAATAATCATGGGTAATTAAAATGAGACAGAGTGAAAAGAAAAAAGTTTTTAACAAAAAACTGGCATTTATTATCTTAAGAAGTACAAGATACAATTGAAGCTTAATTTAACTCACTAAGAACCGAGTTCAATGATAGTTTATGAGAATCTTCGATGTTTTCAAATCAGCACAATGATACCTTAATCTATTGTTAAATGAACTGGTGTGACACCACACAACTATCCTTATCACTTCAAATTCTGCCTCAATGGTAAAATCAATGTCAAATTCGTAAAGAGCACCTCAAATCATTGCATTCGATATGTCACAACTCCGCCATCTATGATGTAGATAGGTACAATAAACAAGTTAGTCCAAGCGGGACACCTCTAAAATTGGGGTAGAAAAAAGATCAACGTACAGACGTACACCCTATTTTTTTATTCTAAGAAAATGTTGTTCTCAAACATTTTTTGTATCTTTAACCAATCCAAAGGAACGGCCCTTGCGGTCGTTTTTTTGCGGCCTAAGAGTGCGGCATCCATCCATTTCAAATTAAATTTCTAGTATCTAGCCCTTACCCTTCTTGACGTATCGTGTGACGGACGTACGCACTGTCAAATTTTCGACGAATCTAATTTTATTATAATATAAGGAAAGTTTTTTTTGGGTGATTCCATGACTTTCCTTTCTATAAGATATGGATAGTAAAAATATGAGGTATGAATTTTATTTTCTTAGACGTAATTTATTGGCGGATAAGTCAAAAACAGGAGCTGCACCCCCAAATAAAGCTAGATAAACCTTATCTAGCAACAGTAAAGTTGCCATTATTATTATTTGCTACAGAGAGACGTAATTTATTTTCTCGGACAACCTGCCGCGCCGAAGTCCTAGCTTAAAAGCGTCTGGTCTTTTGTATATTTGTGAGATTATGTCCACGACTCCACACTAAGTTTCCTAAAATTTTCTGAAGACGTTCTTGTGTTTTCTTATTCTCATTCTTCAATAATTAGGTACTTAGTGTTCCTCTGCCATACTCTTGTGGCGGGTGTCGTGTCATAAGGTTCCTTTTGTTGTTAAGAGTATTATCATTGTTACTGTCATCATCATCATCATCATCATCATCATCATCATCATCATCGTTTCTATTATAAATTTTAATTACTCTTCACCCAAGTGTTAATTGCGAAATGAAAGTGCTAATTATAGTGCGCAGTATTCTTGCAACATTTCCCCCCATGAAGTTCCTATTGAGAGCATCATACATTTGCATTCGGAATTGCAGTTTTGCAAAAATATGATGCATGCTTTGAGTATAATAATAGCGCATTTGAGCTAGACCTACAATAGAAATAATTATGTTGAATGTACCTACCTCCGAGTAATAATAATACAAAAATCAAACTATGTATTTTTATCGTGGCACATTGAGTATTCTTTCGCTTTGAATTTTAATATGGTAAAAATAAAATTTATTTAATAGTTGTACAAATGAAGGACAGTCTTGAGTTCTATCTTATCATTTAGGAGGTGCGCTATCACGAATCCTTTTTTTTTTAAGGTTAGGTACCTACACTTAATAATAATAATTAATAAAATAATATCGCCTTATTTATTACTGCCCGATTAGGACTATTAAGTCCCATTATTCCAGCAGTAAGCCCAAGACGTATTTATTATGTGGTAAAAATCCCAAAATGGGAGGATAACTTGTCATGACCCGGCTGGGTTTCGAACCAGCGACCTCTGGATTCTTTGGATTCACAGAGTGCCGACTTTACCACTGAGCTACCGTGACAGACTACATGTCTTGTGTGAATTTATTACATTTAGTTTAATTCAGTATGGATCTAGGAGTAATGTTACTTAGATATTTATTATATGGTCATTCCCCAGGCCTAGATTTGATTAGACTTACGAAAACACATGTAAGGCCATGCCTTAAGTGTAGAGTAAGGTTAGGAAAAATACATTTAAGGCCATGCCTTGGGTATGGAGTAGGGTTAGAGGAAACACATTCAGGGCCAAGGCTCGGTTTTAGATTAGGGTCAAGAAAAATGCACGAAAGGCCTTCTCACACTTAACTCTTTCGATAGAGCCAATAAAAATATAGGTACAATAATTTCACCATTATTAATGGTAAAAATGGTTAAAAACAAAACATCTATTACCCTATAATTTAACCTTAGATTCAAACTTTGTCCCAATAATACCAATACTTTTTTCTGGTTTTCTTGCTTCTATTTGAATAAAATTGTATGCATATTATTTTATTATTACACCTTTTTGATTGAGCAGTATTTCTTCATTGCCATGAATCCTTCATTGTGAGTAACTGAGTATCTTGAGTATTCTAAGATAATTAACATATTCTCTTGACAAAGAACAAACATTGGCCAAGTGATGACAAATATTACCGCAGTGAAGGCCGTTGGATTTACTCTAAATGTTGAAAAATTAACAAAGACTCTTCACTGTAGAACAACTCATAGGTAAACAAACACCCATGCTTCTTCAAGAGCCAAGTCAATCAAGTCATGGCCATTGCAAAGCACTGAATAGTCACTAGCTTGCTAATAAGTTACGTTATTTGCATTGTTAGTGAGTCTATATTGAAACCATTGACCTTTCCAGTTCCAGCGAGTCCTCAACAGATGTCTATATTGTCCAATGTTCATACTATTATGTGTCAGCTTGTGTAACTATCACTTCTCACTACCTACAATTTTCATATGTAGTTGAGGAAATCACAAGATACCCTGTAAAAATAATAATAAATGTGAATGTCTTTGTGTTACCTATTCTAATTTCTATCATAATTTTTAGTTGGTAGCGCAGACTTATCAGGACTTTTCCTAATCCATCCTAATATATTAGTTTGCCTATAACTTCGCCACTGGCCGCTGCTTTCATCAAAGCCGTTAACTCATATTTCTTTACGAGGTATCAGTGTACCCCGTAAAATCCAAAGTATAGAGCCGAAAAATTCCGTCTCCGCTGGAATTCGAACTAAGGTCACCGTGCGTGCAAGCCTCGGCTACGGTGACTGATACCCTTTAAGAAAAAGTATAACTACAGTAAAATAATAATAAATTAATAATGCTTCACTAAGTATTCGTGACCAAACCAGCAAGAATATCGTAATGTACAATGCAGTAAGCAAGCAGACTTACTAAGGAGTGAGGATACTGAGGATAAGAACAGCACACCGACAGTAAAGCAAGGTTCGTTCCTCCTATCTCCGGCAGACCTAGATCGAGTGTGTTCGGTTCAACTGGCACGATGATGAATCGTTGGACGATTAGACGGAGGTCACGAGAGAACCCACATAGAGGGGAGAACATTCCATTGGCCAATCAACACACGAGCGTATGCTGCTGGAATACATCGATCGTACGACTCGTGACGTTTCAGTCGTTAGCGTGTTTTCGTGAGAGGTAGATCTGTGTCGCTTGTTTTTCTCGTGTTTTTTCTTGAACCATGATGTTTTTTTCTGAAGCGGACGATGAAATCCTGGTGGAGCAAGTAGGCAAGCATCCTGCTCTGTACAACTTAACTCACGAGTTCTACAAGGATCAGAAGACCAAGGACAGGACTTGGGCCCAGATAGCTGACATAGTGGGAAAACCAGGTAAGATGATAATCCTTTACTTTTAAATTTTAAGTGTGTATATTTCAATGTTTTTTATTGCTAAATTTAGTCAGTTGTTAGGACAACCCAGGCGCACAGTAGTGCATTAGGACATGTATCGAAATATTTGGTTTCATCTAACAAAAAATGG
>CM044955.1:23928690-23998384 GCA_024516035.1 Bactericera cockerelli | reverse complement strand
GCCGAAAGAAATAATAACTGAGCCGATTCCTCACCAGCCACACAAACACGTACAGACAAATCCAAAACCTACGCCTCACATCTATTTCGAGCCTCCTCGCAGGGAAATATTCAGGCAGGTCGTTAAAGAATCCATCTTCACACAGAATTCAAAGGAAATCCGCCCCCCAAAAATGTTAAGTTCTCCCTCAGTCACTCGTAAGAACTCAACATTCAGTAAAATTGAGCAGACACTATCGAAATTGATGACGACCGCCATTTTCGGTTTCATAGCTTACTGGACGTGGTTATAGGCAGTCGTGCTGATTCTGGTAAAGGTGACGAGGAGACTCAACACCTTCACAAGTCTCAATAAAACAACAGAACGAAGAACGAACATGAGAAGGAACAAAAGAAAAATTGGTTTTTGTCGTTGTGAATCGGCACCTATACATTTGAACAAGTAGTTTGACATCAAAATAATATTACTCAGCGAACAAACTATTTAAATGGTTAATATATAAATATTGAATTTGGAATTGTGTACTCAAAAATACATAATAAAATTACCGAAAATGTGTCAAAAATGTTCTGAATTTTTTTTTTTAATAATTTGCACCATCCGTTTCAAACCGTTTCATAAGAGAAAAATAATGGCTTAAAAAGTTTCTTCTTCCAATTAAAAATTTCTTTTCCACGCCAGACCAACTCCACTTGTTTACAAAGAGGCTGGGAACATCGCTGACGGATCAAGGACCTAACCAACAGCTTAGCCATGTCCTTGATGTTGGTAACAAGAGGAACAATGAGAGGATGGACCCCCTGGTACTACTTTAGTTCAATTTGGATCAGGATGATCAAAAGAAAATCTAACAGAGAGGAAAATCTTTGAAAACTCGAGCATACAATGTAGAGTACTAATGATGTTTTCCTTGAGAAACTAGTCTCATCCAAGCCTATGACATTTTATATTGTCTTCATCAATGATGACTTGATGAGTATTCGAGTATATTTCTTTGTGTTATTTAGATCACCTCGCTTATTGGCCTCATTGATGCCATGACCACCACGGTAAAATTTACTCCTATTTCGGTCCAGCTCGGGCTGGGTGAGGTATGCAGATAGAATAGATTGGATATATCTTCTTAGCGAATGTGGGGCATATATTATGTATAACTCGGGTTGTGATTTGACCATGTTAGACAAGTTGAGACGATGTAACATCTAATAAAAAAATATATTAAATAATAATCTACATATAGGTTTATTAATATGTTCGCATTGCTCGCTGATTCATTATCATCATTACTTGAGGATGATGAAATGTTGTAAATCATTCTCATTATATTTTGGAACAAACTTTACTCTTAAAGCGCAATAAATAAATAATAAAAAATCCAAAGTTAACAGAAGGCATGTTCCGACGGTTTGACAGCAATGCCTGCTACATGCAGCGGACCTGTGTCCACTCGTAATGACAATCCAATAAGGTGATGTTAACAAATCCGCAACACATAGCATACATGTATACGGACTACGTGTTACACAAGCAACGAACGTCACAACGTAGAGATTCATAAAGACACACTAGTTGATACGCAATTATTAGTTGGACAACGCATGATGTGATGGGAGGTCGCAGGTGGTTATGTCGTAGTTTTGCACAAGAAAGAAACTGAATTTTCCACCCGTAGTGACCATAGGCACGTAAGAAACCAGACTGGTTGTGTATGACTGTGAGCCAGTCGTTTCTCCATTGAAGTTATGTATCTGCGTTTGCATGTCAAGTGTGTCCTAATCTATCAATTTTATGATTTTTCTCCTAGTCAACATATACTCGTACGTACTTTTAGTCAAGATCTTCTAATGGGACTTCTTGTCTCAAACTAAGACTCTCACAGCTATACGCCATTCCTAAGGGAATATTGCTATTAGAGAATTTCTGAAGCATGAATTCCAATCATTTCCCTTGCTTATTACGAGTGTTATTTCAACTCAAAATAAAATAAACGTTACAAAGTCAATACAACACTTGAGCTGGAAGAAAGCTATAAATTTTAAATGAAAACATTCTAGTACAGCAGAAGGAGATGGCGGGCGTGAGGGTTTCTGCAGACACAAGTGGGTCATCTCAAGTCACTAGGGACTCAGCACGTGGTGCGGCAAGCTTTTGAACTTTTGACACTCATGTTATATGCACCGCTCTGCGCTAGCACGCGCTCAGACCTCGGCCCTGGTGACATGTCGCCATGCGAGGCTAGCTATCCTGGTGACATGTCGCCATGCGAGGCTAGCTATCCTGGTGACATGTCGCCATGCGAGGCTAGCTATCCTGGTGACATGTCGCCATGCGAGGCTAGCTATCCTGGGAACATGTCGCCATGCGAGGCTAGCTATCCTGGGAACATGTCGCCATGCGAGGCTAGCTATCCTGGGAACATGTCGCTATGCGAGGCTAGCTATCCTGGTGACATGTCGCTATGCGAGGCTAGCTATCCTGGTGACATGTCGCCATGCGAGGCTAGCTATCCTGGTGACATGTCGCCATGCGAGGCTAGCTATCCTGGTGACATGTCGCCATGCGAGGCTAGCTATCCTGGTGACATGTCGCCATCCGAGGCTAGCTATCCTGGGAACATGTCGCCATGCGAGGCTAGCTATCCTGGGAACATGTCGCTATGCGAGGCTAGCTATCCTGGGAACATGTCGCTATGCGAGGCTAGCTATCCTGGTGACATGTCGCTATGCGAGGCTAGCTATCCTGGTGACATGTCGCTATGCGAGGCTAGCTATCCTGGTGACATGTCGCTATGCGAGGCTAGCTATCCTGGTGACATGTCGCCATGCGAGGCTAGCTATCCTGGTGACATGTCGCCATGCGAGGCTAGCTATCCTGGGAACATGTCGCCATGCGAGGCTAGCTATCCTGGGAACATGTCGCCATGCGAGGCTAGCTATCCTGGGAACATGTCGCTATGCGAGGCTAGCTATCCTGGTGACATGTCGCTATGCGAGGCTAGCTATCCTGGTGACATGTCGCCATGCGAGGCTAGCTATCCTGGTGACATGTCGCCATGCGAGGCTAGCTATCCTGGTGACATGTCGCCATGCGAGGCTAGCTATCCTGGTGACATGTCGCCATCCGAGGCTAGCTATCCTGGGAACATGTCGCCATGCGAGGCTAGCTATCTGGGAACATGTCGCTATGCGGCTAGCTATCCTGGTGACATGTCGCTATGCGAGGCTAGCTATCCTGGTGACATGTCGCTATGCGAGGCTAGCTATCCTGGTGACATGTCGCTATGCGAGGCTAGCTATCCTGGTGACATGTCGCTATGCGAGGCTAGCTATCCTGGTGACATGTCGCCATGCGAGGCTAGCTATCCTGGTGACATGTCGCCATGCGAGGCTAGCTATCCTGGGAACATGTTGCCATGCTAGCTATGGATTGCATAGTCACTAACACATGAATTCATTCATGAACATGATGGGAAATTAGCCATTTGATTGTGTAATACATAGTTTGTCAAGTCTATGATTAAAACTGTCCATAAGCTACTATAAAATTGGGCTTATGTGTTGGAACGTTTCTTCTGGATAACAATGCTGGCACACAAGATCTTCATAAGTCTGTGAAATCCCACGTGTCGCTTCAGCAAATAAACTCACCTCTTATGCAATACCTTTAAAATTCAATATATTACTATGTACTTATTTATTTTAGGGTTATGCAATAAGTCCTAGGTGGAATGTATTGATTGTGCAAGTGTCATGCAAGGTAAGGGTAAGTAGGAGGGGGCTTTTTCAAGTTCAAAGTGGAGAAGGATTTGTTCCTGTTCATGGGATGAGGGGAGAAACACCAGGAGTGTTTAGAGGAACAGTTCTTGTCGTGGGAGGAGGGGGGGATTCTAGGCCAAGGTGGAATACAATGGGTTGCAAGTTCATGGGAAAGCGTGGAGGTGTGCTGTGGGGGAAAAGGAGGTATTGTTTCTGACGAATGCTGTAAATAGCACGGAAATGTCACTTCTTGTTCTACTTGGGAATGAGGACGAGGTAATAATGTATGAACCCTCGAGCTAGGAACATGGAACGAATGAACTTCAAAAGATGCCCTTTCTCACAATGCAAAAAACAAATAGCGAATGTTAAAGGATACTCGTAAGGTGTTTTCTAAGGATAGAAGAACAACATCAAGGTCGTTTATTTCATGCATGAACAAGTAATTCATGAACATCCGGAACTTCTAATATCATTTCTGAACATCAGCCTGTGACGTCAATTACAATTTGAAAGTAGAAAAATTCTTTGGTTCACTCTACTTTTATTCAGTGGATGGCCATATTGGCTATTTTGATACTGAAATAAGCACTTTTTTTCTCAATAAATGGTATCTTACATACATGAACATTTGATCCTTAACTCTATAGAAAATAGTCAAGACCATGTATTTTAAGTGATTTAGTTTCCTTTTATTTTTCGAAGAGGGAAATGGCTCCACACGAATGAAGATACCTCTCTCAGAATACGACATGGCAGAGCGATGAACCCAGATACCTGCCTGCTTGTATAGTAGAAGCGAAGACCTTATAGTCTCAAGGATATCGTATGGATCTACAAGTTACCTAATGGATACCTACACAACAATAACTAAACCTTTTTTTTTCCACAGCTACTCTAAATTTAACTAAATTATATGGAGACTACAAACATGAGTACATGACACAGAGTATGTATATCTGTGTATGTGTGTACAATTGTACATATTATGTACATTTACTCTTTACTTATAGCTATCCATTATAATCATAATTATATGCACCAACTTTTTACATGGTGGGTACATTAGAGGAAGTCTTGATAGTTATCGGTGCAATATATAAATGAATACATAAGTACAATATGTAGGTAGTGTAGGTACTTAAGGGGTTTTAGGTGCATATAGAGGCTAACAATAGTTTCATCGTCCATCGTGATCAATCTCAGAGTTGAGAACCCCTGTTACCTTCTACTCGGTTATTCTACTTGACAAGTGACAACATCATAACGCACTTAATTCTCATCCATGAGGTTTTTATAGCTTTAAAATTCCAGAAGAATGTAAAATAGATAATGATAAAATAATAGAGGTAGCATGCCTTTTGTGGATATTTGGATAAAAATAGTGGAGATACAAATATCACCAACTCTTGAGCTACTACACCTTGAGAACATTTACATTTTTTGTAATTTAACGTCGCTTTCAACTTATTTTATCAAGACGGGGGTGTTACCCTCCATTCGGAGGAAACTCACAAACCTGCCACTCACATCTCACATTAATCTCACACAACCTGGGTTGATCAGAAATGCCATCATCACCTAACATTACCTCTCTGGACATTGGTTAACTTCGGTGATCCTACGAGAACCATTGACGCCTCTTGATATCGTATGAATGTAAGTCATTTGATACGGTGGAATTTCACAAACCAGACACACACGTTAATTTTAGCCAGCCTGAGTGGGGCCGGGGATAGATATCAATAGGAAAAGTCAAATTTCAGTGTTACCCGCACGATTCCCACAAAGTTAAACCTCGCTGGACGCTGAAAATTCAGCGATCTTGCGAGAATTGATAGATATAAAATTATATACATACATCAAAGACTGGTAACTAATATTTACCATGTACATGGTCCCTCTAATGTTACCAATAATTACCCAGTGTGTACGAGTATATCACTTGAAATAGTATTTTTCGTGTGGCTCCATCACATCTACCGCAGGACACTTACCTGAAATCACAATGAAAAATTAACAGCAATTAGATAATTGTATTGTTCAAACGGACTGTTTAATTACAATTAAAGATTTATTATAATATTACACCAGTTACATTACACCATTATTGGTAGGCAGACCAAGTCCTCAGTTGATCACTTAGATCTGGTCATGTAAAAGAATCCTAACAAAATATTTAGTATCATGCTTTTTACTTCTCATTCTTGTACGAGACTTATGTCATCAAAGTATACATATATATGACAGTTAGCTTACAATACGAACAATTGCATAAAAATTAATCTCGAATCTCAATATTCTGCTCAGAAGAAAGTATTGTGTTTGTGCTCTGATTTCGAAAAAATCAAATTTCTGGAAGTGACGTAAAAAACTTCTGAGCAACTTTGGAATTGTGTCGCTCTGTTATTTGCATTCCTTACAACAACTTCTATAAATCTCAGAAACTATGATGTGATGTTTTAATAATAACAACGGATTTTATTAATAATAATATAGAATCTAATGAGGAGAAAGCACAAAGCTATAAATATGGGAGACGTATTGAAGATGGTCCTATTTTAGATTCATCATCTTCAAACCAGCGGATCTTGAAGATAAAGACCATGCGCCTGACCTCTAACTTACACGCTTATACATATCTCGTGAACCGTACATCCTATTTTGATGAAATTTTGCATGCATTCGCGAATTGGCGTTTTACATAGTAGATACATTTGTAAATTTTGGTTGAGCTCTAATATTTAAGAAAATCTGAAAATTTAGACCAAAAAGTGCAACAACAAAAAATGTCTTCAACTTTCTGATACAGCTTTTTTTTGGAATTTAAAATGTATTTAATTAGTAAATACGGTATTATATTCTATCATTGTCATTTTTCTCTTATTTTTTCTAACTTTCTTATTATGTATGGAATGTATCATGTTTGTGAAATTTGACGATTGACTTAGTCCACTCGTGGGTCATAAGGTCTAAAGATAATAATAGTAAAAATAAATAAATGCTATTCATTCATTATCTGGAAGTTTGAAGAGAATCGGTGAATAACTTTTGGAGATTCAATTGATAAAGTAAAAAAAAAAAAAAAAAAAAAATAGCGATAATGAAATGTCGATACATTTTTATGTTCAATGTGAACCATGAATAACGAGAATTTTTTGTGTCTACAATTGGCAGTATTTTTATCATGTATTTAGATAAGCCGTAACCTCTTTTCTCTCTCGATTGGTTGATATTGTATACGTCACGTCACTTCGATGAAACTGCCCAAAGCTCAGGCAAAGCAGAAGAAAAAGATCAACAAGGTATTTAAAATGTAATTTCCATTTAACATGCAGTTATATTGAAACCGCAACTATTGCAGTCTGCAACTCAATGACCGCAAATAAACAAAACCGCATGCATTGCGAATTCCCAGACCTCACAGAGGTGGGAAGCCACATAGCTAATCAACATAAGTAGTAAATAGGCAATGGGGAGTCTAATTTTATTGTTCACTGTGATTATTTTAGAAGCACATTCACTAAATTACACTATTGAATGATTGACAACTGGTTTTCAAGCCACAATATTGCGTTTGCTGCAAGTTTCCTCAGTTAAAGTTAGCTTCAGACGCTTGGTTAAGAGATGGAGGAGCAAGTAAAACTCACAACACCCTAGTTTTGTAATGTTTTCTTGGCGTTTTGATTGATTCTCCCTCAGCTCAATTTCGCAACACGATAGGCTTACCTTCAGCCATTTCTTTTCATTAAATAAAAATGCCTTTCATTTTAAGTAGGCACTACTTAGCAACATAAGCTAATATGGGATAAAGGCAAGGGAGATATATATACTACTAGTGAATTACGTAAGTGTATTTTATTCTACAGCGTCAATTAAGTTTTCCTATACATACTCGTATAATAGGACTAATAACTAAGCACCAGCAGCGTGGCGGATGTAGGTAGACCTTCATCCATCACCTTCACGAGACTGGAATGTGACAGTCAATGCAGATTATTCCCATTCAACTACTATTATCATGAGCATTCAACAGTTTTCTTAGTCTTCCAAAACATCGATATCCACAAAAACAAACATTATAGGTTAAGGTGATCATATTTGTAAAACACAAATGATAATAAATAACCTTGACGTCACAATTACTACAATTCGCCATGATTTGGCACTCGAACCACCATCCTGCAGATTGCGAGTCTACGTACTGCCTTCACAATAGAGCTACTGCGGTCGATAAGAGAAAAAATAGGCAACAAAAAATTAAGCTCATGGTCCAAGGTTGAAGTAGCGAAAGCGTTTTGATGGCCCTGTATAAGAATGACATATAGCTTGAAAAATATGATCTAAGTTTAAACATATCAAGACCACAAGAGCCACAAACAGTGGAGCTTCTGGTGCAACATCCAGGCGTGCTGGATCTCCCAGAAAATCTGGGGGATTGCCAAAATCCAACGCACGCTGCAACACTAAGAAAGTGCCTTTAACTGACACTGCCATATTTTTGTAAGACAGGATTTTCCTAGAACTTGAACACATGTATCTCTATTATTTGTCTTTTCCTTCTGAATAATTGGACAACACTTAGGGGTTAGTTCAATGAAAATTATTTGGGCTATCAATTTTACTCAAGTTGTTTGTTATCTTACACAAATCCACAGATTAATACATATCTTAATTATCTACATATATACAGGGTTAATCAGACCTCTTGAAGTGTTCCGTTGTTACCTCGCTCTTTTCTTCCTATGTCGTTATAAATGATAACTGAAAGAGCAAAGGTTCTTTTAGATTCTGACATTCCAATGGAACAAAGATTATCATGAGGATGATGTCACAATTATTATCAAAAATCTCCTTACTAAATTCGCCGAGTCTGGGATTCGAACTAAGCGACCTTCAGATTACGAGTCCCCTACCTTAACAATTGAGCTACGCAAGTCCAATCCAAATATATCAGTAGTACAAGTTTCAAATTAAGCTTATTAAGGAGATGCCTGAGTAGGGAAAGGTGTACTGAGGAGCCATATGCCATATGAATGGACGCAATAAAACATGTGCTCAAGAACTATGTCAGTTGTCAGATAGCGTTATTGTGTACCTCTTGGGGCCAAATTATAAAATGAGATTACAACAAAATCAGGGAAGACAGCCCATTACCCGTTGCGCTATGATTGGTGGAATGTCTAACTTGAGGGACGGTCTTCTCTTATCTTTATCACGTAATCTTGTTTTATCATTTGGCCCTTGGATTACAAATGGCACCTCTGAATTATGTAGCGTTAAAAAAGCTATGGAACTACAATAATTTAGGTGGGAGTCCAATGAAACAACAAGTAGTATAAGTAATTGAGAACATTTCATGGCCATTTCAAATGAAAATAATATGAGGCATATTTCATGCAAAAGCTACAATCGAACTCTTTAAAGCATACTTTAGAAAACGTGCTCCAGGAATCATTTGTTGTAATATGCTGTGTGCACGTGTTTCAATGATGTCTTGGTGGAATTGTGCTTTTATAAAGGAGAGTAAAGAGGAAAACCAAAGAAAAAACTTTGGGAAGGAAAAAGAGATTTGAGAACAAGTGGAGTCATCTCGATTCTAGATTCAGATCAGTGTTCTGGTTCATGACCAGAGCAGAAATGTTAATAAACCATGCGAAGACGGTCCGTCTACAATCCAAAATGTCAATAAACTCAAGAATGGCTACTCCACATCTAGATCTACATACCCTGCATAGACAGTTATAGCTGAAACAGATGAGGATGAGCGATGTGAAATGAATCGTAAAATGAGCTGCATCCATCATGCTCGCTATTACGAAGATTTCATCATTTTGCATACAGCAGCTAGGAGATCTGGCAGTACCGATCTAGTTCGGTAGGTAGAGTAGTTTGACCATTTTATTTTTGATAAAATCTGGTATTAAAACTAACTCGTTTCAAATGACTTTCAATAAAATAAATATCCAATTAAGACGGTACCTCATCCAAAAACATAAGTATGAACCAAATAATTCTTCTTCTCTGTGTTATGATTCTATGAGTGACCATGCAAGTAGCAGCTATTCACTTAATGATGATTTCTTTTATTTGGATTGGTAACATTCTTGGTTTTGAATCCATCCATGTTCTGCTGTTATACCATCTGCCTAACTTGGGCTTGGTGAGATTAAAGTGACTGAATGGTAGTACTTCCCTGGTGACGTTAAACTCACATAAACAAATAATGAAACTTTGATTCTGTAAACCTTAAGAATCTAAAGCATTCCATCATATGAGTTCTGCAATGAAAAGCCGTAAAGTCCTTCAGCTTGAAGTGGACGGCTTTCTTGTACTCGATTTATCGTCCCATAAATTCAATAATACAGAGCAGTTCTTTTTAAAACAAATGACAATGCCAATTTAATAGCACAAAATAACAGAAGATAAAATATTCTATTGTTATTGTTGTTGTATTCAAGATCTTCGATATTCCTACAATACGTGTCTTACCTACTTTCATCTAACTTTCATTTGCCACGAGAGAGAACTCAGCAATTGTTGCCGTGGTAACCGGTATTTATTGTAAAAAAAAAAAGAACAACAACATATTTTTTTCTAGAAAGGATTCACTAGCCAAGGAAAGGAGAATATTACCCACAGAGTGTAGAGATTTGCAGATAGTTAAAAAGAAGAGAAAAAAAACAATACCCATGATAAACAGCATTCTTTTGTGTAATGAGCTAAAAAAAAAAGATGCAAAAGAGTCTTCCGCTCATAGAACTCTCCTCATTATAATATGATGAACACGCTGCCTGGGCTGACACAACCAGAGACTTGAGAGAAGAAGTGGACTGAAAAATGATAAGCATCTCATGATAAGGAAGATAGATAGAGGCATTCTCCCATGTATACCAAGTTCTCTCTTGCCCCATTATCTACATCTACTTTTTATCGAATACATAACATACAGGCTACAAAGTCTAAGACAAGTAGGTTATTTAACCAGGAATTTGGAATGCCCGGAAGAGCTCTTAGAGGTGATTCCTATTTTCCGATGCAAGCTTCGTTCATAAGATTTTCCAGATACAAGGAAAAAATCTATCTCGGCTGGGCAGAAAGTCAAGTACTCAATCACTCATATAGGGTTTTATTACAGGTATAGAACTCAGTTAAGTAAAACAGAAACAATTTGAGATTTTGGCGTGATATTTACTTTGTTCTAATAATATATAATGTACGCTATTTATTAGGTAAATACATTGTTCTGACATGTTTTGGTCAAACAGGACAGTTACGCATGTACAATATGTTTATGCAATAGCACATTTAAGGAGTCAATTTTTACGATAACTAAAATGTCGATGAAGAAAATGTAGGTACTTACACCGATTTCTATTCAGGTCTTGTTTACGACAGCTAACAGCTAGCTTCGAAAAACAATGGCACATAAAATGAAAACCCAATGGGACTTGGGCGAACATAAAGGTTTATTGGGTACATATATCCATTTCGAAAATCGTGCGTCGTGCTAACAGCATAACAAAAAGAGTATTTTTTACTAAAACGTAAATACATTATGTATGTGGAATGTGTATACAATTATACATTGTGTGTATAGAATGTTTTTGTATGTATAGTTGTACATATGTATATGTACTCGAATGTATACGTCCCTTTTTTGCTTTTACATATTAAGATATGTACATTTGTAACCCATACATAGAAATAATGTATGATCATTTCCAATTTTATTCAAATACAATGTATCGTACAGTAAATTAACGTAATCGTGCTTTCAAAAGTGTGGTATGGGTACGTAAAAAAATGGCTGAGTCCTTAAATAGTGTTTAATATTGAATAAAATAAAAATATGCAAATATTCTCTGTCAGACTAATCACTCGTGAGTTCTTTAGTGAATTACATTCGGCGATATATCCACCAATTTACTTAAATTTCATTATTTTATAGGGTAGATGATCATTTTCTTCTACATTTTTATATGATCAAGGTTAGGAGAAAATCTTTCATGTAATTTTTTAAGATCTTTTTTCGAAATACCAAACTAAATAGCTAATTAATCGCTTAAATTTTAGAATTGTTTTTCAACCAGTGATCACTATTTTTCCGTTCCACTGAGTAAGGTTCTGGAACCCACAACGTTGAACTAGCCTATTTTGGGATCAAAACGTTTACACACGCAGATTATTATTAAAAAATCTTAAATTAATATTTGTTGATGTTTATTTTAATTGAGTTTTAATTAATAGTTATAGTTCGTCTTTCTAAAAGAAACCCCCCTGTCTTTATCATTTCCGCGAATATCCAGTGACGCGTTTTTTTTCGCAGGAGAAATGAAGAAACGAGCAGGGAATGCACTTTTTGGTATGCTCAATTGCTCACTCTACTCAATAAAGGAAAACACAGCGTCGATGGCACTTCTGTCACTAATTATGCAACGTCTAGCGAGGCTGGGAATTGGATGATTGACTAATCAAATTCATACTCTCGTGATGCTGGCTATTCCCTACCCCACTCGGGCTGGGTGAGGTTAATTTGAGTAGACGATTTGAATTTCCACCGAATGGAGGGTAATAACCCCGTCGTTATATGACCATGCAATGCAACTGAAAGCAACGTAAATATTCCGGATCCATCATCCAAGAATAATTTTACTGTCAGTTCATTTATGGAAAACCTTGAGAAAGTCGTCCAGTTCTGAATATATCGTCGAAGAATTATTACTTAAAGATTAGACAGCCTGTCATAAATTACTGTCAGATCATTCCTTCGTATTTGTCTTAGACCACTTTGTTTGAAATTCTCATCGATTTCCTTTTCAAGGTTCATAAGGATGGTCAGCGTTTCATCTAGATCTCTCGATTGGACAACTAATCTCTTTGACGCAATGAGAAGTGACCACACATGAGTTTCTTTTATTGCGTGTTATCCTCACATATTTGTAAATATGTAGTAGCTGTACATCATCATACCATCAAGTTTAAATCATGAGGTTAAATAACAAATTAAACTAATTGGGTGTTGTTCTTGTAATGATAAGTTCATCAAATGATTATCTTACAAGAATTTATTGTATTTAGATAAATAATACCTCACGAATCTAACATTTCAAATAAAAAAAACATTTGAACAAAAATAGTGAACAACCATAAAATTTCAGGTTTCTGTTATCTATGTCTTAATTAGTTCTTGAAGTTTTTAAAGTGTTACATTCAAGTGGCTCGAGTTCAGAACCAAAAAATAAATAATTCAGCCTGCCTTCATTAGTTGATTCTCTCAAAAGGTACGACGCGACGGTTGAATTACTCGTACCACAGTAATAGATACTGTTGATACTGTAGTATTGTTTCTAATAGCAGACAATAATATTTTGACATGAAACGACAAAGTCGTGAATGTGCCAAAAACAAGAAGAAAAAAAGAAGGAAATATGTTCAAGTTTTCCAATATTATGTTTGTGGTATTCGATGGAACTTATGGAAGTATTCGATAGAACTTATCCGGATATTGTAAATAGCGGTATTGTTCAAGGCGCTCTCCTGAGTAGTACGTCCGTACTCTATGTTTCCGCCGGAAGAAACGTCACTAATGATTGCGGGCTCAGACTTCAATACGATTTATATAACCGTCCTAGTCCTTGTGAAAAGAACATACATACATATGCCACGCCATACGGTGCTTCCTGAAGTAGAGAACACGGTTAGTTCGAAAGGAAAGATTAAAAAATAAACTAATTAGGAAAGAGTTTAGGAAATTATTTCATAAGAAATTTAAATATTGAACTGTACCTATACTTGTTTATTTACATTACTAAAATGACAACAAGAAAAAATAACAATGAGCCTAAATCTGAGAGCAAAATATCAGACATCAGTCCGATGTCAGTCCATACTAAATGTATTCCATAGCTAGAAACTGTGCAGTGTGGATTTCATCAGAGCAGAGCAAATCGGACATTAGTACGATGTCAGTCATACTCAGTGTATCCATTGCTAGAAACTGTGCCAGTGTGGATTCCACCAGAGCAGAATTAGCAATTCCTTCTGGGTACGCCTCGAGTGTGGATATTTGGATACCGCCATATCTACGGTAGAGATAAAATGGGCTATCTACTGAATGCTAATAGCATGAGCCATTGGCAAAGCTAGATAACAAATTAACAAATACATGTAGCATACCAATGCTTGTTTGGACTGGAGAGTGCCAAATTTTCCAAAGAGCACAGCAATACAATTTGTACGAGTATGTACATATACAACACTAGTAACTGTTGTTGAAAAGACCACAGGTAACTACCAGGGTAACCAGGGCCATCTATAGATTATACTCTCTATTAGGCTAGTGATAGAAATTATACCGTTATATTTAAATTTCAAACCAACAAAACTGATCTTCATTTAAAATTAGATATGCATGATGATGATTTTTATACTTTAATTTACAATCTAAAGGTTAATTAGATTTAAGCATATTTTTCACAGATTATACTATAAAATACATGAGGTTATGTATACTAATGTACATATTTATGTAATATGGGAATTATTTACCATACAAAACTTATTATTTCATTAATCTCAAGAGAAATATGTGAGATTAGAAAGTTCTGGAATTCTTTACATAAGTATAAGCATCAATAGAGAATAACAAGTACTTTCTAGTAGGTAAGTATAATACGTAGCTTTAGGTAAAAGGTTTTCTCTGGTATATTTTCTGAATTGTAACAACAGCTAACTAAACTATTTTGATAGATTAACTATACTAATCCTCTTCCCCACTGATAAAATTAGATAAATTAAAGTTATACTGATTCTTCAAGATACTAGTTATTTAGAAAAAGCCAAATTAATGACGAGCTTATTGTGCAATAAAATATACCACAGTGAGGTGATTACCAGTCCTAAAGCAGGTTTGGCCTATTTAATGACGCGCGGAAATTATGGACATACCAGTACCAGTCTCTGTTCACACTCTCGACATTGAGCTATTTGAACCTCCTCAAAATAAGCAGCCGCACGGTTGTCGTTCAAAAATTCACATGAAAAATAATTTAGATTAGGTGGAAGAAAATGGTAGCATTAATTCAGTGGCGTAAAAAAATATTGGGGGTTCCTCGCAAACTAGTAAATGTTCATCATACATTAATTAATTAATTCATTTAAATGCCATAATCACCTCCCCTAATAGTGATTATCAACCTCCGACAGGTACTTGTTATTTTCACTGAAATTCTCAAGAAGATTTAGCTCCACCATGATTCTTATGGTAACTTTGAACTAATGGTAATATCATTCCATATTCAAAGACGCAATTAAAGAACAATGTCTTAAGCCAAGAAGATTAGTAGGTCCCAGAGCACGAAGGATTGTGTTAAGCCCAAGATAAGAAGTTCCTAGGAAATTGAAAGACTGTGTTAAGCTTACAACCTACAAGATGAATAGGTCCTAGCTAATCATGTATGCGCGTAGCGTATGGGATGAGGTAAGTGGTAACTAGCCACTTAACATTATATTCATGAGGACTTCATTAAATAAGAAGCATATTAAACCACCAGTAAGTACTCAAATTATTAAGAGAAGATAATTTCTCTCTTTCGTTCAATATTCCAACATTTTAAGCACAATTTACTTTCCAATTTATGTAACTATAATGGTAATCGAACAAACGTTTAAGATGAGAGTTAGTAGTAGTATGTACTTAGACTACTTAGGTTCAACAACAAAAAAAATTGAATGTTTTTTCTAGGCACATAGACAATTAGATAAGGACAGTCATGTTGATTAGAATATTGTTAGTCAAATTGATTTTTAGCCATAATACGTCACAAAATTTGACTCAGCAATTTACAAAAGAGCTAGAAAACTTTAAAAAATATTTGCTATCAAAACTAAGAAAAAGAAAAATAGAACTAAATTGGTCCAGAGAGCTTTTCCTGAATAACAGAAATTTTTTTGGAAAAAAGCAGGACTGGACTTTAACAATCAAACTTCAGACAGACAGGTAGTAGGAGTACATGAGCTTTATGTTTTCTTTAAAATATCATAGAAGGCGCAAGGATCCTTGGAAATATTACTCGAAAGCCTTAACAGCAAGAAATATAGTCAAGTCTACTTAAGCTTTAGCATTCCTTCAGGCGTAAGCTTCAACATGAGGTGTGTGTTTCATTAAATATGAGGGGATCGCATTAGCAAAGTGTTTTCTACCTTGCATCTCAGATTACAACAAACGTAAATCTTACGACCATCATTTCACATCTGTGAGTTAAAGATAGCGTATCCAGTATCCTGTGTACATAATTATTATCATACAATGTTAGAATGTGTATGTGGTCCTTAAGAATTCATATCTTGTGTAAATACAGAAAGTAAATAATGCACATAAAGTTGTTTTTCAACTAGTATACCTAAAAAAAAACAAGAGTATTGTAGAGCCCCAAGTACTTAATTGTTTCTTTTTCTTCAGAATAAATATGTAATAGGTAGTTTTCTTTTATGTGCCCCTGAAAAAATTGACCGGCCCACAGGAAAATGTTGATACCGTGACTCCTACCATGCACTTTTCACTTTGTTCTATTGAGTACACATGCGTAGTGCAGTTGTCTGAAGGGATGTCCTTTTTCTTAGCCTTGTTTAGCAATTTCTTGTGGAGTTTAAAGGCACAGTGCAAAAGATTAAACATAGTAATAATAATAATTGTGGATTTAGAGTTTGCAGGTTATGTTTCCCATACCGAGACAATTTTAACCTGTTAACTGCAAAATAAAACTCAAGTACCACACTAATGCATCTAATGGATTAACACTTGGAACTTTTCGGATAAACTTTAAGTGTTTCTGAACACGCTAGGACACTCGTTATGCCTCGTGAGTATTTGATACTTTGAAAGCGAACTATTACGATGGAAACTAAAACTTTGACAAAGCTTTCAACGTTTTATTGACACAAGTGGCGGCTAGTAGGTGTTATATGGGGGTATATGGTAGTAAGAGGCTCATCACTGGAACGTGAACCTTGGGTAAAGTGTTTGAGTAAAGATTGTAAAACACATGAAAAACCTAATGGGTGTTTGAAAACACCTAGTTAAATAAGTAATGGGTGTTTTTCTCAACATCAGATAGGTGTTTTGATGAAACACGTGACTGCGAAAAACACATTATTTAAATTTGAATTACCGCTCGAATATTTAAACATTTTTAAACGGTAATTTAAATTCAAATAATGTGTTTTTCGCAGTCACGTGTTTAATCGAAAACACCTATCTGGTGGTGAGAAAAACACCAAACACTTATTTATATTTAAGTGTTTTCAATTTGCAAACACATATTTCTAATTTATTTTGTTCTGTGAGCTAGGACAAAAGCACCTCCCCGCGCGCCCGCCGTCCCGTTATAACTACAAAATGAGCAACCAACATTAATATCACTAGTGAGGGTTTCATGATACGGCTCTTTATTCAATTGATCAAAGCCCACTGGCTTTCTCGACACAACTCTAGTATATTTTGTAGCCTGCCAGTGACATCTGATCATTTTCTGCCCATGACGTAACAAGATTAGGTATTGAGTTACTTACAGGTATAGCGTGATACAGCAGATGGAGAAATGTCAGATTTCGGTCAAAATCCGACACGCCTACCAGAGAGCTTATTTCTGAAGCACACGAATATGAAGTTTAATTGAAAGAGTTTGATTTATACCGAAATGATTCAAGAAAAGATTTTGTTTAATTTATTTTGCATCTTAACTACAAATGTGAGCCAAAATAGGTCAAGATTGTAAAGAACCAAATCAGCTTTTGTGAATTTATACCAAACATAATAACTGTGGCCATATACCATTATTATTTTATTGAGTCATATTAATAAATAATCATTGACTTAATATATATTTGGAATTCGAACATTTTAAACTATTTCAAATAAAATATTTCATTAAGATCTTCTGGGACTGGACATGCGCCCACAATGCTTGCGGCGTTGCCCTTCTGTATCTCAATGCTGATTCTCTGATATAGATACTGCCCAGCCATCTTCATTCCAGATTTATCTACCAACATTGCTCCTATGGGATGGGATATTTCAAAACATACATTATAATGTAAATTATGGTACAATCAAATTTGCGCTATATAATTAGTTCCATGTGGATCGGACTGAAGATAGAACTTAACTTCCGTAAAGGAGATCACAAATTAACCTTATTTGACATCTAATATGATTATTATGGATATATGTATAATCCATAGAGCAGATCATAAAATAAATGCATAATTTTCTTATATCATTTAAATTCCATTATGATGTATTATAGCTCTTGAAAATTAGGTATTAATTCTTCTTAATGGCGAAGTTGCTAACGCCAAAATTGTAATGGTTCTCTCGCCAAACTGAATAAAACTATTTCAAACCCACCACCCAACAGAAATAAAATTCGCAGGACTGAATATCATGAGGAGAAGCTTTTAATTGAAAGCATGTCAAGTCGTGCAATAACTCTACAAACTAGCTAGGCAGTGTATTGTTGCTGCTGACTGCTGTGCCTAGTGAACAGAGTGCCTAAAGCAAAGGCTATAGCTGGTACAGTTGATCAACTATTGAGCAATGCCTCCTAGCTAGACAAAAGCCATTACATGTAGGTCTAATTGAAATCTTTTATGTTTGACCTTGTAATATATTTTGTACGAATACATACGAAATAGGTAACATGATTACAAAGACTGTTATTCCCATTTGATTAAAATTAATCAAGAAATTCACTGTATTCTATTTCAATCTTGTCCACATATATAATACAAGTGACACAGTTGATCACTCCTTACAGGTTCATGGATTCCAATACTCCATACTTGGACTGCATTGGTAACAATGCGAAACCATAAGCTTTGTGAGTGCAGTTGTTTTTCTTTTCATTTTCCAGATGTTCAGTGTGATGACGTCTTGTCAATTTTCTATCCACTATGACGAAAGTGTCGCAAGTTGTCAGCTGAAGGATAAATAATGGCAATCTCTGCCTCGCTAAATCCACTCGCTCATGATGTAGGTAATAACTTGTGAATGACTGTTTAATAACTTGTTTGCTAATATTTTTTTACTGTAAAGTCTGATTTATTAGATTTACAGCATTCACAATGGAAATTAAAATGACTCTACCGTACACGTGGTAACTGAAACTAAACAGAAAGTTCTGCAAATGTATTGTCTATTGTCTGTCCATCAACAGATAAATAATCTACTGATTCTATAGGAATTTACAACACTTGTCAACTTGTTCTGATTTTCAGAACAGTGAAAGATCTAGATGACCTTCATTTCAATATTAGCTTACACCGACCTCAGTAGCTTGACCGGTAAGGCAGCGGACTTTTAACCAGGAGGTCAGTAGTTCAAGTCCAGGTTTCTGCATAGATTTAGTAAAGCTAGTTTGAGTAGATGAGATATCACGAAAGTGATTAACACAAGTATGATAACTGAACTTTTTAACTTAAATATTTACATTTTCAAGTAATAAATACATGTATAAAGATTGTGTAAAAAATGAGACTTTGTAATATTTTCAAGCAACGTTAAGAGTATATTATTTTTTGGTATTTTACAAGAACGATATTATCTAACATCACGAATTTCCTACAAAACAAAGAAAAATATGTACAAATTAAGTTACATTATTTACAGTAAGTTCGATCTTCAAGTTCAAATTAATGTGCTTGATATTCACGAAATGCACCCTAGTCAACCAAGTTACATGTTGAAGGATTACTTTAGAAGCAAAGCAAAAATTTAAAAAAAATATATATTACATAAATAAAATATGTACCTATGTATAAGTAATTAAGTATAGAACGTTGAGAAATGTAGATGTTCTCTGGGTAAGTTATGTACCGTTCTTAAGTACAATACCTACACGTATGTACATAGACAAAGTCAATGACTCAATTGAGACAAGGGTACCCTCGCACTGACGGTTAGTCTGCTGCGTCTGAGTGCGCCTCTGAGGAACTACTATTGCTGTACACATGAGGGTTGAAAGTATTGGAGGGACCTTGCTCAAGTGCCTTCCACATCTCACTCTCTAACTTGGTTACTATATTCAACGTCCCTAACTTGGCTCGTCTCTGTAGAGGAGGCGTTAGTTTCTTCACGGACTTTGCCAGACTCCGAAAGAAAAGATCAACATCGTCTTCTGTATCGCTATCAAAGTGTTGTCTTTTCATTTCCCGCAGTGTTGTGGTAGGGTACTGAGGGAAGGCATCACTAGGAGTCGGCACTTCAGTTGAGTACTGTTCGTCCCCCAGCAGGTGGGAGTCCACCTCCCCTTCTTGAGGCGAAATCAAGCTGGACAGGAAATGACTCCTGAAAAAGGAAAAAAATATTGTTATAGAATATAAATAGTCATATTTATCGTAATCACAATAATTCCTGAAACATTCGAACTCCCGCGGGTTACAAGTTTAGTCCGCTCCCTTATCAATAAAGTTATTCAAGTCGCTTATAACCTCGAAAATCGATCTCCTGGAAAATGTTTGAGGTACATAATAATTATGGTATACCTACCTACCAGTCCTACCACATGTGCTACCACATCATGTAGCACATGAAAGATTGGAAATAAAATTTCAATGTAGGCTACTTTGGACATTTCCATACTTAAGGTAATCTTCTATTGATAAGCCTTCTCTCAATCACAACTCCACTTTAGGCTCCATCTTTATATCTGCAGGTTAAAGTCAACCTTTCGAGTTTCTATAAGTATATCAAATTACAGTTACATTCTGTAAAGTCAAAAACAAAATCATTTAATAAAACTTGGCTGCTAAAATACCAATTTCAGATGAACTAAAAATGAACGTTGACGAGTCAAAAATTCAGTTTCTCACCCACGATGTTCTTCGAGTGATCTCAGAAAGAAAAGTTTACTGTCCAGAGCCCATTTCCTCCTCTTTATCGTCTGACTAGCGGCTGATGCGTCAATTGCTGGGTCCAGTTTTCTTTTATTTTTACGATCCCAAGTGTCTTTAATGTTCCTCCAACGTTTTTTGCATTGGTGAACTGGGAACAGAAGAAGAATTGTCATCTTTCAGATTTGCTTCAAAAGAGTGTACTAACGTTACTTTGACAAAAAACGTACCATTTTTGGGCGTTTGAAACGTGGTCGACATTTTCTACTGTACGTGTTGGCTCAGTAGCTTGAATTCGGTTTAGTATGGTTTTTCAAGGGTGAATGAACTTCGCACATGGAATACTGATTAAGTTTTGCTGATCTGTAACTTGTTCACAGTAAGTTGTCCAACGAAACTTCGAATATTAGCAAACCTGACACACTTGTATCATTGAAACCCTACGCAATAGTATCATTGTGATATTAATTAATACTCCTTACTCTACAGCTGTAGCTTTACTTTGGAATAGAAAGTATCAAATACAGCGGGACTTATAATGGCAACAACATAATGCTAATTTATATATTATTCCATTTTTTGTTTGATGAAACCAAATATTTCGATACATATCCTAATGCACTACTGTGCGCCTGGGTTGTCCTAACAACTGACTAAATTTAGCAATAAAAAACATTGTATACACACTTAAAATTTAAAAGTAAAGGATTATCATCTTACCTGGTTTTCCCACTATGTCAGCTATCTGGGCCCAAGTCCTGTCCTTGGTCTTCTGATCCTTGTAGAACTCGTGAGTTAAGTTGTACAGAGCAGGATGCTTGCCTACTTGCTCCACCAGGATTTCATCGTCCGCTTCAGAAAAAAACATCATGGTTCAAGAAAAAACACGAGAAAAACAAGCGACACAGATCCACCTCTCACGAAAACACGCTAACGACTGAAACGTCACGAGTCGTACGATCGATGTATTCCAGCAGCATACGCTCGTGTGTTGATTGGCCAATGGAATGTTCTCCCCTCTATGTGGGTTCTCTCGTGACCTCCGTCTAATCGTCCAACGATTCATCATCGTGCCAGTTGAACCGAACACACTCGATCTAGGTCTGCCGGAGATAGGAGGAACGAACCTTGCTTTACTGTCGGTGTGCTGTTCTTATCCTCAGTATCCTCACTCCTTAGTAAGTCTGCTTGCTTACTGCATTGTACATTACGATATTCTTGCTGGTTTGGTCACGAATACTTAGTGAAGCATTATTAATTTATTATTATTTTACTGTAGTTATGCTTTTTCACCTTTTTATGCCGAGGCTTGCACGCAAGGTGACCTGGGTTCAAATCCCAGCGGAGACGGAATTTTTCGGCTCTATACTTTGGATTTTACGGGGTGCACTGATACCTCGTAAAGAAATATGAGTTAACGGCTTTGATGAAAGCAGCGGCCAGTGGCGAAGTTATAGGCAAACTATATTAAGGATAAGGAAAAGTCCGGATAAGTCTGCGCTACCAACTACTATTGTGATTATTGTGATAGAAATTAGAATAGGTAACACAAAGACATTCACATTTATTATTATTTTTACAGGGTATCTTGTGATTTCCACAACTACATATGAAAATTATAGGTAGTGAGAAGTGATAGTTACACAAGCTGACACATAATAGTATGGACATTGGACAATATAGACATCTGCCCCGGGCTCGCTGGAACTGGAAAGGTCAATGGTTTCAATATAGACTCACTAACAATGCAAATAACGTAACTTATTAGCAAGCTAGTGACTATTCAGTGCTTTGCAACGGCCGTGACTTGATTGACTTGGCTCTTGAAGAAGCATGGCTGTTTGTTTACCAATGAGTTGTTCTGCAGTAAGGCGTCTTTGTTAATTTTCAATATTTAGAGTAAATCCAACGGCCTTCACTGCGGTAATATTTGTCATCACTTGGCCAATGTTTGTTCTTTGTCAAGAGAATATTTTAATTATCTTAGAAATCTTAGAATACTCAAGATACTCAGTTACTCACAATGAAGGATTCAGGGCAATGAAGAAATACTGCTCAATCAAAAAGGTGTAATAATAAAATTTTATGCATACAATTTTATTCAAATAGAAGCAAGAAAATCAGAAAATAGAATTGGTATTATTGGGACAAAGTTTGAATCTAGGGTTAAATTATAGGGTTACACATAGATGTTTTGTTTTTAACCATTTTTACCATTAATAATGGTGAAATTATTGCACCTATTTTTTTATTGGCTCTCTCGAAAGAGTTAATTGTAAGAAGGCCTTTCGTGCATTTTTCCTGACCCTAATCTAAAACCGAGCCTTGGCCCTGAATGTGTTTTCTCTAACCCTACTGCATACCCAAGGCATGGCCTTTAATGTATTTTTCCTAACCTTACTCTACACGCAAGGCATGGCCCTACATGTGTTTTCGTAAGTCTAATCAAATCTAGGCCTGAGGTATGACCCTATAATAAATATCTAAGTAATATTACTCCTAGATCCACACTGAATTAAACTACATGTAATAAATTCACACAAGTGTAGTCTGTCCCGGTAGCTCAGTGGTAAAGGCGGCACTCTGTGAATCCAAAGAATCCAGAGGTCGCGGGTTCGAAACCCAGCCGGGTCATGACAAGTTATCCTCCCATTTTGGGATTTTTACCACATAATAATACGTCTTGGGCTTACTGCTGGAATAATAGGACTTAATAGTCCTAAACGGGCAGTATAAATAAGGCGATATTATTATTTTTAAGTGTAGGTACCTAACCTTTAAAAAAAAAGGATTCGCGGTAGCGCACCTCCTAAATGATAAGATAGGACTCAAGACTGTTTCATAAATTTTATTTTTCCCATATTATAATTCAAAGCGAAAGAATACTCAATGTGCCACGATGAAAATACATAGTTTGATTTTTGTATTATTATTACTCGGAGGTAGGTACATTCAACATGATTATTTTTATTATGTAGGTATAAACTCAAATACGCTATTATTATACTCAAAGCATGCATCATATTTTTGCAAAACTGCAATTCCGAATGCAAATTATGAATATAGGAACTTCATGGGGGGAAATGTTTCAAGAATACTGCGCACTATAATTAGCACTTTCATTTCGCAATTAACACTTGGGTGAAGAGTAATTAAAATTTATAATAGAAACGATGATGATGATGATGATGACAGTAACAATGATAAAATACTCTTAACAACAAAAGGAACCTTATGACACGACACCCGCCACAAGAGTATGGCAGAGGAACACTAAGTACCTAATTATTGAAGAACGAGAATAAGAAAACACAAGAACGTCTTCAGAAAATTTTAGGAAACTTAGTGTGGAGTCGTGGACATAATCTCACAAATATACAAAAGACCAGACGCGTTTAAGCTGGGACTTCGACGCGGCAGGTTGTCCGATAAAATAAATTACGTCTCTCTGTAGCAAATAATAATAATTACAACTTTACTGTTACTAGATAAGGTTTATCTAGCTTTATTTGGGGGTGCGGCTCCTGTTTTTGACTTATCCGCCAATAAATTGCGTCTAAGAAAATAAAATTCATACCTCATCTCTTTACTATCCATATCTTAGGTTTAGAAAGGAAAGTCATGAAATCACCCAAAAAATACTTTCCTTATATTATTATAAAATTAGATTCGTCGAAAATTTGACAGTGCGTACGTCCGTCACACGATACGTCAAGAAGGGTAAGGGCTAGAATCTAGATACTTGAAATTTAATTTGAAATGGATGGATGCCGCACTCTTAGGCCGCAAAAAAACGACCGCAAGGGCCGTTCCTTTGGATTGGTTAAAGATACAAAAAATGTTTGAGAACAACATTTTCTTAGAATAAAAAAAATAGGGTGTACGTTGATCTTTTTTCTACCCCAATTTTAGAGGTGTCCCGCTTGGACTAACTTGTTTATTGTACCTTTGTTGATAATATTCAGGGTGTCTTTTATAATCATAGTAGCCATTTAAAATAAAGGTTTACCTACTTTACCTATAAAATGGGTGGATACCACACTTTGGTAAACTTTTATCAACCAATTGTAAATTGTTAGCCTGAATTGCGTGCCACATGCCACATCCTTTCATTTTTTTTTTACAAACAAATGCACACTGAATAATTAGTTTGAACTTTATGCATTTATTTTTGCTTTGAATTAATTAATTGTACTTGGATTAGGTAAACTTAGGGCGGAATCAAACTTTTCTTTCATGTGTTTCATAAGTTTGAGACAAAAAAAAACTTTACATTTTAGAATATGACTATTTTTGGCCTAACCCAGACTCAGAGAGGTTAATGTGGGATTTGTGAGTCTCAACTAATTGTGGTCTAGATATTTGTCATCTTCATTCTTATGTATAAAATTCATAAATACAACCCACTTTACAATAATATTAGATATTAGGAATAATTTTATTTACAATTTTTACCTTTCTTATCTAGAAGGAGATTATAAAGCTAAAGTATGATATATTTGTGGTGAAGTAAGAGAATTTACACAATTTTTGTAGGCTCTTTAGCTTCCTTTACTTTTTTTTATTATTTTTTAAAATATACCCCAAACAGGGATGATAAATTCCCAGGAATTTATTTATTGGGGAATCAGGCTATTTTTGACTGACAGTAACACTTACAATTAAGTGAGTGTCAGGTAAAAACACATTTCAACATTTACCAATACAGCCACAAATAATCCAAAATGGTCACGTCAGCCATTTTCACCAGACAGAAATTATACAATACGGCCACATCAGGCGTTTTAGCATGTCAGGCAAAATGCCTGACATTGTGGGTAAATTGGGTATGTCATGCTTTTAGCCTTGGCAAGCAATGTGTTAAAAATGTTAAATCAGAAATACCAGATGATATGTTATGACAGCGGATATGTGAGGTCATATGTACCCGATTAGATTTTTCATTCCACATGTTCTTATGGGGCTATTTTTCTACCAAGAATTTCAATGTGTTCTGGGCTGCAGACACTTTTATTAATCATAATAAAGTCCCTTAGAAGTTTTGTGATTGATCATTTAGGGCAGAATTAATAGACTTTTTTGTAATACCTCTGTGGCGCTAAGTCACAGATTGCGTACTATGTAAGATAGAGAAAACCAATGCTTAGAACGGACTTGTGATGTAGAATTTGTTTATTAATTTTGCGATAAATGTAGTTATTCAACATTTAGGTTCAAAAAATGATTTCCAAATGTCCACTGTTTGACAAAAAAATTAACAAAATTCCTGGGCTTAAATTAAAACATAGAAATGAATACAATGAATTCTTTGATAGAGCCTTAAAAGAAATTAGGTGCAAGTGATCCTTTCTCCTTTTATGAATGTAAATGAATTTTAAATATTAAGGACAAAATTAATTAACATTTTTTTAATACTTCTGTGGTGGTGGTACATCACGGATTGCATACTATGTAGGATAGGGAAAACTGACACTCAGCAATTAATTAAGGGGAAAATTAATAGACATTTTTGTAATACCTCTGTGGTGCAAAGTCATGGATTGTGTACTGTGTCAGATAGGGAAAACCAATTTCTAAGCAATGACTTAAGTTATGAAAGTTGTCTATTAACACATTGAACAATGAGGGTTTTTCCTAGTTTTTTTCCCAGGTACATGGGATAAAATTGGGATTTTTAATTATGTCCACTTAAGGTCACCAGTAGGTTTCATGACTGAGGGCAGAATTAATAGACGTTTTTGTAATACCTCTGTGGCGTTAAGTCACAGATTGCGTACTGTGTAAGATAGGGAAAACCAACACTTACCAACAACTTAAGTTCTTGATGTTGTCTATTAATTCCACCCTGAGTGTCTTTGTGTGCTCTGAAAAATCTGGATGAAACCCACTGGTGATTTTCACAGAACATCAGTACCTAAATGTTGCTGTCTATAAATTAATGTTGTCTATAATTTTGCCCTCAGATTACATAAAATAAATATTATCAATTCAAATAGAACATTGACTTACCAACAGGAAAATAGACCAATGAATGTGATTTCTTGTAGGTTATAAGATGTTGATATTACAGCTGTTTTCAAATTGATTTAATAAGAATCTGGTGATGCTTTGATTTTAAATAAATAGGAAACAGCACAAAAAGCAGTAAAGTATACCATAATAATCCAGATAGAAACAACTTTTTCTAGGCAAACTGGTGTTTCGAAAATTAAGTGTTTGTTTCAGCAGTTATTGTCTTGCTTGGACGAAAGCTAAAAAAAAGGAACAATTCTAATTTTCCAAACCGAATAGAATAATGATGGTCCTGAGTCCTAGTAGTTAACACACATAATTAAGTCAATTTAATTAAATTTTATTTATCTATTGTTTATTTGTTAAGAGCTGAAAAAGCTGACAGCTGAAAGCAGAGTGAAGTCAGCTGTTCTATAGACACTCCATACTCCACTCACCATCAAGAACCAGATAAAACTAAATAAAAACTGGAATTAAATAGGAATTTTAAAAATCAATAAAATAAATAAAAAACTTAAAAACACATTTGAGGGGAAAGTGCACTTGCACTTATTTCCCCTCTACTAGGAGATAAAAGAAGGGCAAACACTGTTGCCAGATTAAAATTTGTTACACGACGGAACGAATAGTCCGTGAACAATGCGGATCTCGGAGGAAATATTACCCCTTCTTTCCTTCAAGGTTCGGATACTCCTTCACTGCTGCGGAGTCCTCTTACTAGGTACTAGCGAATTTAAGCATATCTGGATGCTTAAATTCGCGTTAATTTTAGCGTTAAGCTAATTCGACTAAGAAATAGTAGGTAATTAGAGTTTAAGCAGTTTCACGTTATTTTTAATGTTTTCATAACTCACGAGCAAAAACTTCAGACAAAACTTGTTGAGCGCATGTGCAGAATCGACTATTTGAAAAATTTTCTTCAATTAAGGGGAAACGTTAATCGAGAGCTTTTTTTCATTTCTCATCTGTGCGGTGTGTGGTGTGCACGTGTGTGTGTGTGTGTCGGTGCGTATGTGTGGATGAGTGGGTGTGTGGGTGGATATATATTTTATATATGTATGTGTGTGTGTATGGCTAGCGAAGCTACGGGTGTAAACCGCCAGTATTTACATTTAAGAATAGACTACATATTAAGTTAACAATATAAATTAGGCCTTTTTTGAGCATATTAATAGTTTATGCTATAAGGATAGTCTATTTCGTCTAAAAATGTATTCAGCTCAATTGATTTCGAAAAAACTGACCGAAACAATACTTTCTAAGTTTCTATATCTTACAGATGATAGATAGTATGATGTACATTACGAGGCATAAGTACATACTCTGAGATCATATAACATAGAGGGTCAGAGGGAACCTTACCTATCTCGAGTTGAACAAATTTATGCGTCCAACTTTGAACAGCTGTTGGTCCCTCTTTCACAAAATCCCGGCTTTTGATTGGTTCAATTTATTTGAATTTTTTGTTTACCTCATGCAGTGGCGGATAACGAAACATCCTTAATTTTCACGTCACGTACCAAGCCTTATATTACTACATAATAAGTAGCATGCTCGGACAACATCTCGAGAAAGCATGCTCGGACAACATCTCGAGAAGGGTATTGAACTGGAGGGTAGGGGGGGAGGAGACATTAAGCCTCCATCGCTACATTTATTTTGAGGCAGACTTCGCTAGGGAACATCAACTAACCAGGACGCCCACGACATCAAAAGGGTGGCACATGGACTCGGACAAGCTCCCGCAGTTTGCTGAAACCTTCGTAAAGATGGTAGATACTTGGAAGGAATGTCTTCAAAAAGACCTGAAAGCCGACAGCCTTACCAGAATCATCACAGAAGCCTGCGATGTAACATTCAAGAGGAAATCGTCGAACTCCAAACAGAAGAAAGTTTTCTGGTGGAACGGTGAAATCCAGGACGCCAGGAAAAGCTGTATTAAAGCTAGAAGAAAACTCAAAAGAGCCCGTAGGAGAGATCCTACTCAAGCAGAGGCACTTAAGGATGAATACATCCAATGCAGAGAAAACCTGAAAAGGAGCATCTTCAAATCTAAAGACGCCAAGTGGAAAGAGCTCATCGAAGAGGTAGACAGGGACCCATGGGGCAAAGCCTACAAGATTGTCACCGGCAAACTTGGAGGCCGATCCCCGATGAACCTGACTCCAGAAGATGAGATCAGAATCGCCAGAGAACTGTTTCCCAGCGACCAAGTTAGGGAGAAAGCGACTTTCCAGATAAACTCAGAGGACATTCCCTCTATTGAACCTGCAGAAATCTTTGAGGCGGCCAGGAGGATGAAACCTAAGAAAGCCCCTGGCATAGACAAACTTAATCCTGAGCTCATCAAGACAGTCGCTTCCAAGTTTCTGGATGTGGTTGCTGAGGTTTTCAACAGCGTCCTTAGAGCTGGAGAAATCCCTGGAATGTGGAAGACGGCAAAGTTGATCCTGATGGAGAAGAAATCGACCGACAGCAACGCGCCAAAGAAGTACCGCCCCCTGTGCCTGCTCAACTGCCTAGGCAAGCTCTTCGAGTCAGTGATAACTTACCGCCTGTCCAAGGAACTAGCAGAGAAGAGTCCTCTAAGTAAGAACCAGTAAGGTTTTATACCAAAACGTTCGACCATTGACGCTATACAAGCTATAAAACGGAAAGCCAACCTCAACATGGAAACTCACCGTTCCAACCGCAAATTTCAGTTACTTACCACAATAGATATCAAAAACGCATTCAATACGGCCTCCTGGAAGTGGATCACCGGAGAGCTGGAAAAGAAAGGAATCTCAACTTACCTGAGGAAGATCATAGAGAGCTACCTGGAAGACCGCTACATCATCCTTGGGGGAGGACAGAAGCTGCCCTGTACTCGCGGCGTACCCCAAGGGTCGGTCCTGGGTCCGACCCTCTGGAACATCCTTTACGACAGCGTCCTGGAGGAGTCTCTGCCGATGGGGGTGACGGTCATTGGCTATGCCGACGACACAGCCATCCTATCCGAAGCAAAGACTAAAGAAATGCTGCAAAGAAAAACGAACCTGGCATTAGCTCGGATAATACAAAGCATCAAGGACAGAGACCTGGAAATCGCCCCTCAGAAGACAGAAGCAGTCATCGTCTACGGCGGACGAAGGCTGAAAACCATAGAAATAGAAATAGAAGGAGACACAGTAAGGTCGAAAGAAAGCCTAATATATCTCGGAGACACCATTGAGAGAAACTTCAGGATGGGTGCGCACATCAAAGCCGTCACCTCCAAGGGCTTGAGAGCTGCCAACACCCTTGCCAGGATCATGCCCAACACCAGGGGTCCATCTGAAAGCAAAAGAAAACTATTAAGATCAGTAGTGCTGTCGACCGTCCTGTACGCCTCTCAAATCTGGCAGGATGCGCTTCGATACCAAATACATAGAAAGACGCTTCAAAAATCAGCAAGAACAGCCTATCTGCGTGTCTGCAGAGGATACAGGACAATCTCCTACGAGGCTCTTGGTGTCATTTCATCAATGATGCCCATTGACCTGTTAGTCCAGCTCCGAACCAGAAACACCAAGGAGGAACTGGAAGGATGTCTCGTCACCTGGCAAGAAAGATGGGCCCAGACTACAAAGGGAATTTGGACCAAGACTTTGATTCCTGAAATCAAACCTTGGATACAAAGAAAACATGGCTTCCTGTCCTTTGAACTCACCCAATTCCTGAGTGGACACGGGAAGTTTGGATCTTACCTGAAAAAGTTCAAAATAGTAGACAACGACGACTGCGCCAGTTGCAGAGTTACCGACACCGTAGAGCACACATTCTTCCACTGCATCACCTTCGAACCGGAGAGGAGAGTCCTCGAGGCGTCACTGGGGGAGAGCTTCAGCGTGCAGAATGCTGTGGACCAAATGCTTGAATCTCAAATAAAATGGGACCATATTGATAAATATGTATGTGGGGTCATCACCCAAAAAAGGCAGGTTGAAGGGAATCAATCTCGCTAAAGCTGAAAATGCAGCCTGAGGTATTAATTTTAAAGTTCCGGGCTGTGGGCGGGAACCCAGAACATCCCTGGGTTTTTGCATGCCTGGGGCCCTTTCAGGGTCCCCTCCCTCTTGGACGCACGGTTAACGTGCGCCCTTGAGGGTGGTGTCCCCTGGGGGGGCTCCAGACATGTTTTTTATTGTTATTTTCTTTTCTTATTCCTATATTGTTATACTTACCTTTTCTACTCTGTAAATCCGGGGGCGGGGCAGGAGAAGGGAGTTTTAGTGGTTTACACCTAACGAGTACTGTAGGACCTGACTTTGACCGTAGGGACCCAGCGCCTATGCCGCACGAGCGTCAGGCTCGGGACATGGGCGATGGAAGTCGTTAGGTCGTTCCACATAACCCAAGAGCAGTCAGAGGATGGGTGGCTGCCACCAGTGTCCCATTGGTGGATGCGGCCCACCTTCTGGCGGCTCCTCTTTCCGAAGGGAAATGGGTATCCATAGCGGATTTCTTCCTCCTCGTGCCACGCCAACGGATCTTTTCTAAAAAAAAAAAAAAAAAAAAAAAAAAAAAAAAAAAAAAAAAAAAACTACATAATAAGTAGAAAATAATGAAAGTAAAAGAAGAGGCAACGACAAAATAACTAATATGTAAGTATGAAAAAAGTAAAAATATTATTTTAGAAGAATTAGGTAGTTTAGGTACCCGATCCCTTCGCGAGAGAAAAATTACTACAACTCCGGCACTGATTTTGAAATCAACTGATGGTCCCTCTTGGACGCAAATCCTGATACATAGGCTTCCCTCTATTGCCGTATTTTTCTTTCTAACCAAAGTTAACCAAACAGGAATAAAATGAACCAAACTGGAAGCAAGTCATTTTTCTTTTGGAAGAGGAAAAATTTCCACTTCCAAAGTTAACCAAAGTGGAAGTAGAAAATTCTTGCTTCCAGTTCTTTTATAGGTTAAGTCCATTGTTTATCTTTAAAAGTAACCAAACTCATTTTCTTTCACGAATGACCTTGGAATAAAATGGAAATATTTGGAAAAAACCTAACCAGGAAATTTTTTTCTGGTTAGAAAGAAAAATACGACTTATGTTATATGATCTCAGTGGCCACATAGCAGTGAGAATCACAACTGGCAATGCTGTAGTCTGTAGTCAGCTGGTATGTTGTTTACAACCGAGAAGTCCGAGAACGAATCGACAAAATAAAATCAACAAATCATGAAATGAAAAATGAAATCAAATGAAAGAAGAAATGAACTGACTGTGCAACTGTGTGAATTGAAAATGTGAATTCGATATTAGGGACTGTAAGTGATCCATTGTAATATTAACTAATCTAACTCAAACAAGTACTACTTGAACTCTAGTTCTGTGCTAGTCAGTAAAGTGGTAGAAACTAGACTTTTATTGAACTTCAATACTATGAATTGAACTACTACTGAATGAAACTTGACAGTTGTGGAGAGCTATATTAAACCAATACCACATCTTAGACTATCAAAACAGATATCTGCCCGTATATTATGCTCAAGATTCCCTATTGAAAAATAAATAATATAGTGCATCATTGGCCCACAGTTTTGTTCAGTCAATGTCTGTAAACTTTAAATGGCTCAAACAAATTCACCCATTCCAAAAGCCTCTCCTCGGCCCCAACCCCTGAAAGCTGTCCTTCCAATAACCAGTGTCACTAGAGATGCTTCTGCTGTTAATTGGAAGAGTGAGAATAGTAGTCCATGCCTACTATCACCCACCATAAGTTGGAGAAATAGAGCCTACCTTGAGTCTGGACTACGGAGCCCTGGAGCTATCAACCGAGGTGAATAGTAAATACATATTATGTAAAACTTTTTTTTCGTGATATGTTATGGTTTACTGCTTAATTACAATCAACATTCTGAGGGGTCAAAATTGAATATAAAACTATCTAAAAAAAGGGACTTTTGGTCATTTTTCACATTTTCTGGAACTGAATCAGTCTCCTAAACTCATGAGAAGGTGAAATATCACTAATTGATCATGAACCACTTAGAAAACATTCACACAGATTAGGACTTGCTAGGGGAGAACCAATTATCTGTAGGCTATGTGGTCTGGAAGAAGAAATAGCAACTTACATTTTCTTTGAGTTGAGGTACTAGACAACAGGAGATTTAGGATTTTTGAATCCAACAGTCCCAAAAATCTCCATGATGACCATTGTTCAGTGTTAAAGCATATGCTGGCCATGCGGAAGCTGTTTTGATCCCTGAAGCTAACAAAAAAATTGCTTTCTAAATGTGATAACAGTTGTTTGTAAGGGCATACATAGACCACATTATTTGCGTAGCTTATGTTTCATGGCTCCATTAAAAAAACTCTGAATATATGTCATGATCTTTTCAAGAAAGCAACCAGGAGTCCTTTGATCCTCAAGCTAACAAATTCTTTTGAAATGTATAAAGTTGTTTAAGGATACATAGAAATAGTTTTGCATAGTATGTTTCATGGCTTCAAATTAGAAAAGACTGAAACACTCATCTTTTAACACATTGTGTACGGCGTCATTCATATTTGTATGACACAAATCTACATATTTGTATGACACGAAAAAAGAAGAACTTGGTCAAACGGTAGTATTGCTCTAGGAAAGGGGTGTCATACACATATGTATGACATAGACATAGTAGTAAGTCACTTAGCGTGGTGTCATTCAGATGTGTGTGACAGTGGAAATCACCCAAATCAGACCCCCGTCCCTAGAGCTAATTTGCATTTTTATCTCGTGTACACAATGTGTTAAAAGAAAAGAAAAAAAGAGCTCCTTGTCCTCAAACAGACTTTTCTCATGAAAGTAGAGGCTTCTGGACATAGTAGGTTGGATACCCCTCAACTAGCCCAGACTGTCCTACTAAGGTGTTATTATGAGGGGGTTTTTTCCTTTGCTCACAAAAGATCTCTTTAGTTCCCAGTATTTATATTATGGAGTTTTCACTGAAACCGTACAACCAAGTCAAATAATATTAATAAAAAAAATCTAAAGGTTATATTTGAAGTAAGGTTGTGTACTATACTTATTCACTTATTTTTAAAAAAAATAAATTTAGCTGTCATCAATATTTCTGTGTATTCAAATTACTTGAATCTTCTGTTTCACAGGTCAATCTAAAACATGCTTTGCAGACACTTTGTCACTGAAACGGACGCATCTTTTGATACTATATACTTAGATCAAAAACACCATTATGTGTATGGTAACAGCTACACAACATTATGCATTGATAAAGCCACACAGGTAAATAAAAAATGTCTCAACTGCTTTATTTTCTGTTAACTATATGTATATCAAATTGTAAAACGGATTTTGATCATCTTCCATGTTTTATTAATTTATGAATCAGAACTGTCCTTTTACCAAAATCTTGTCATTATTTGGAACTAAGGGCCAAATTTTAAATACAGTTACAAAAATGATACATAATACTGTCCCTATCCCAGTTATGATGTGTTGTGAATAGTTAATTCCATCTTAAGGCAAGGATTCTTCCTTTATCTCTATTGTAATCTCATTTTACAATTGGGCTAGAAGGTCTGATTATGACGACAATATCTTAAAGCCATTAAAAAGGAAGTAGGTAAGTTGATGTGTTATACTTTTCACAGTCACTTAATATATATTATTTTTTTGTATATAATTTATCCACTAACATCAAACACAAGTACTTGGAAATTATCTACATATTTGTTATTATTTACAGACCTTGGATGGTGGTTGTAGATTGAAGCATGACAGTATTAGTGACGAAGAGAAGGTAGACAGGTTCTTCCGCCATAGGTAAGTTGACTTTATCAAATAAATCATGGCCTATATAATTAAAAACAATCTTCCTTAAAAAAATACATCTAAATTTTATATTTTTATCAGGAAAGTGAATATTTCATCAGTACCTTACTCATTATTATAAAACCTCAAAACCTCTCAATAGCTCACCCCATTTTATTCCGTAAATTTCTAATAATTAAAAATAAAAATCATTTTTGTAAATAAAAAATAATGTTTCTTTAATCCATTTTTTTTTTTTAAAATATTTAAAAAAAAAAAAAATTGAAAGAGGGTACAAAAACTTTTTTTTATCTTAAAACAACATATTTTATAATTGAGAAAAACTGATCAACTCGTTTTTTTTTTGTAGATTTCAAAGAAAAGACTCTTCTAACTCAAGCTCAATTTCTGGCTCCACTCCCACTGAACATATCACCACACAAACCAACCCTTTATTTATACCAGACACCCCCGTACATCGTGGTACCATACGGAACTCGGTGGAAGGCTTGAATCAAGAGATTGAGCGTCTTGTTCTCATTAACACATCATTGCTCAATGTGGAAAGAGAAGAGGATAAGGTAATTAAAAAAAAAAAAAAACTGACTTATAATTATTTTAATTGTCTTCAAAAAATGCATAAACACTTCAGTCTAAAATCACTCAATATAATTCTAATACCCACAATGATAATAAAACAACCCTATATGTTTTATTTTTGATATAATTTTGTTGTGTCAGGTGACTCAGGTATTTGCACTTCATAACCTCAATCCTATGACTAATTTTCGAGATAAATGTGGTAAGGTAAAAAGGTATTTTATATATATATATATATATAATAATAATGCTTTTTCTTTGTGTTATTATGTCACAATTTTAGTGGTAGCGCAGAATCATAGGACTTTACCACTTTTTTTTTCCCTAAGATTCTGCCACTGGTCGCTGCTTCACATTAAAGCAGCTACTCATTTTTCCTCACGAGGTATGATGGACCCCGAACATCCAAGTACAGAGCAGAAAAAATCCTCCCCCGCTGGAATCGAACCCAGGTCACCATGTGTGCAATGCCTAGCGCGCTAACTCGCTCTGCCACAGTATTTTGGTATTTGGTATAAAAAAGGTATTTTGGTCAAATGTAGGCATCTCCAATCAGTAATTGGTTGAGTGAATCAGAGTATCAAATACTAAGGAAAATTTTCTAATGATGACTGTATGTATACAGGGTCGAATATAAAAGGTATTTTCTGTTCTTCTTTTTGATTTTTTTTTATTAAACATTTTCTGCAATACTTGGCTGGAGCTTTCAATTTTTGAAAGATTAATTTATAAACAAAGCTGAGTTGATAATTGGTACCAAACTAAACTTTTATTGGCTAAGAACTTTTAATTTACAGGGTGGCATAGTCCAAAAAATTGTAACAATCACAGTAATAAATTAATAAATGCAATGACAAATTACCGATCGCGGTAAGATCTAGGAATTTGAATTTGGTATGGAAGTTGATTTCATATACCACATGAACCACAAATATATGCTCATATTTTGAATAATATACAATAAGCATCGAACAGTTAAATTTAGATAAGTGCTATTCAATTGACTGTTCCTTGTAATTTTATATTCCCAGGACATTACAGAAGGACACAGAGCTCCCCTAGCAGAGATCCTAGGACTTACCAGATCTGTTGACACACAGACACCTGGTGAAAATTTCACCCCCAGCTCCCTGTCCTCAGGTATGTCTGAGCAACAAGTTGTGCTTTCTTTTCATTTTGGTTTTAATAATATTTTATTTTTAATTTTGCTAGTCACTAAATCGTAAATTTTAATGTGTTCCAGGTAAACTTCAGGTATTAAAAACGGGGCAAAAGAGCTCGTAAATTTTATATTTTATATAGGGATTTAAAAAATCACACTATATTATAATAATACACAGGTGTGGAATTTACATTCCATAGTTTCAGATAAAATAATAACAGAGAAATCATGTGCCAGTGTGAGGAATTCTGTATTAAGGATTACTGCTTTTTATTTATTATGATAGTTACCTTTTTACTTTTCAACATTTAATTCCAGGACCCCCTAGCCGAGGGGACACAGAGTCGCCCCTGGGGCCGCGGCCCCTTGCCTTCTCCCGGCCCGCCAGTGAAGACTCCTCGCCGGGGGCCAGTGCAGAGGGGGACGCTGGGGCAAGCTCCGGCCCCTCCCCCAAGATAAACAAGTTTCTGGCCCGGGAGCCACCAGATGGTTGCGAGAAGGTTCCACTCAAGTTTGTGGAAGACCAGAATCTGAGGTTTGTAATGGACCAGCGGGAATTCCATTGCACTTGTTGCAAAAAAAAAACTCAAACATAACTGGGTGTCTCAGTGGTACGATGGCAATATAATGTCCACCAACAGTCCCATGATCGCGCTCGTGTATGTGTTAAGCAATAATTTATACACAGTGCTCATTTTCAACTTGAGCCATTGGAGAAATACACTTTAGTTAATTTAAGTAGGTACATATAAAAAGTTAAGTCTACTATCTTACTAATGAATTGACTGACTCAATACATCTCTAGAATACTTTTAGTGGTTACCTTCTATTATTATTTAATTTTTTCGGTGATTCCATTACTAAAGGAAAGTAAAAAGTATTATTACGAGTATATGATAGGTACCAATACGTAGGAATTTGAATTTTGTACCTACCAAGTTTTATCGAATGTTCTAAACCCTAGATATTGAAATTTTGTTCTAGACTCAAATTAATTTTTTCACTCTTCTGTTTCGTCAGGAAACCCATGTGCGACTTGAGCCTCCTCGAGAACTATCCGCCACTGAAACCGAGTTTAACCTTCACACTTCGCCCGAGCTCCGGGTCTGCTTTCTACTCGCTGTCCACTAGTAGTGAAGGGGCAAGCAGTAGTGACACCGACGGCACTCCAGTACAAAAATAATGAGCTTCCTCCCGCCATCTTTTATTTTTATTTAACTGAAAAGTAGATCTACGTGTGTAACTAATTTTCTGTTGAATTGTTAATAAACAATAACTTTCCGTGTGCCCATTGGTGTTGAGACTATAAAAAATACTGGGGACCCTTAACCCCTTTGACATGTGGAAACAATGTTCATTGACATTCATTTCATCGATAGAGGGTTAAAAACCAGCCTAACAATGCAATTTATCTTCATGAATTTTTTATACTCATTTCAAATTACAAGGTGTATGCTCATGCATTATTCCTGGATATAATCCATTGTTTCGCTCCGGAGTTGTTTTTAGTTGTATTGTGAGACGGGACTTTTTTATAATGAAAATTTCATGGAAATACATCTCTCTTTCTCTTCCTGGGCCTCAGAATCCTTCCCCATTTGATCTGTGTTCCTGTCACTGCTGGAAAAATCAAAATGTTGGTTATCTTTATGAAAACTTTATTATTGCAGGTATATATGTCTTTACCTTAGATTTAAAAACATAGATAAAGAACTCCCACTGCTCTCTGTGCATCTAATGTGAAGCAGGCTTGAGAGCGATTTTCCTCACGAGAAAGATTTTTGGTATTTCCTAAGCAGAAAGGGTGCTTTGTTATCTAGTTTCTAAATCTATGGTTTTTACGGGGGTAGTTCGATTTTATAAATGTGTTCATTCTGGACGCGTGGCGTTGATTCACCTCCCTCTTAAATTTCAGTGATCTGTGGGAAACTGGTGTATTTTAATTTAAACATACAATTCTCTCTTCTTTTCACTTTCACAAATTATGTTATTTTCGTCAAAATTATATAAGCATACTGATCATACATAACAAGGTTCTCTTCCAAATCACATTTCAAATAAGAAGACTATTATAATAAATATATAGTTTGTATAATGTACAGTGCAGGAAGACATTTAGTGTTGGTCTGCACGCTATATTTTGTCCATCTCTCTCATTATCTCTCTTTGCCCTGTCCTCCTCTACTCGTATTTAATCATTAAAAGTGCTGGCACATGTTCCAAGTACAAATTAAACATTATTACTATTGCATTCTCATAAAAAAAAACCATTTTTTTATACTTGAACTATCATCATTTTATATTATATTACCTATTGTATGTATATTTTTAGCTATAAAAGAAATCAATAATATTGTTTATATTGTATTATTTTTTATACCCTTTTGGCAAAGAAACAAAAACAAAATTAATTTTTCTCATGTTAATTTATTACATTTATAAACTTATTTTAATGTAAACGTTGTGAATTTTTTTTCCATTTTCCTTCTACAAAGGCATTATAAAGTGTTTCAAACTATTCAATTCACGAGATAGAATGATAAATTGTACTAACAAAATAAAAGAGAAAGATTGTCGATATTCTTTGAAAAAATTGACGCTTGCTGGGGGGCGTGTTTAATAATTTTGTGTTATTCAACCTCTTTCCTTAAGACTTTTAAAAGTTGGTTTAAAATGACTTATCTCATATACAATTCATACATGTCTTTGGATTTTTTTTCTCAACATGCCTAGTGTCTCACCTTTCATGAGTGCTTCTTGTTGTAGTTCTTACGAACTGGTATATTTTGTTTTTATTGTAATTATCTCCTCTCTTAGCTAGTGTATGAGTTACATGTTGAAATAGACCGCAGCTGCCTACTTTCACCACACATTAGGCTGTATACTGTATACATTGTACTCGTTCTTCATTCTATTTGTTTGTCTCGTGATATTTTGTAAATTTTAGTGCTACTATTATTTAATCACGAGTGTTTACACATTTTGACACTAGATTATTATCATTCAGTTTCTTGCCTATTTCGGAAACATAAGACTTATGTGATCAATGTACGTAACCTTTGTCTTGATATTCAAGTGTGTTGAACTGTTGGTACCATAGTATAGTGTCAAAACAAATACAGCATCTTGTGTCTTAATACCGTGAAAATTCATGATTTGAAAATTAATTTTATACTCTGTCACTGAATATTCTGGATGGTTTAGATTTTCACCATTTGTCACGTTTTCTGTAGAGAACATTTTTCCAAATACTAAATGGATTATATTTAGTTTTATACTTATTTTCTCGTCCAAGTTTTTCAGTCTCACTTGATGGTTCATCTGTGTTCTGTTTTGTTATAAATAAGTTATTGCCCGTTTTCAAATTATATTCACCTGTATTGAAAATGTCTAATTTATTTAAACTAGGGGTTGATTTAATAGATGCTCCTGATACAGCTTGGTTTATATATTTGTCGATATAGTGATTAGGTTGTTTATTTAGTAAAAAATTACTAAATTCAATTTCATTTGATTTGTTTTGGTCCTTTCTGAAATTCCTTTGAATTACTTTTTCTTTGTTGAATTCTAAAATGCTTGAAGGACTTGTGTACTTCCTTTCGCTCTCGGTAACTGTAATTAAAGTAGAACTAAGTGATGTGAGTGGTGGTGGGGATGAATAATTACCTACATCTTCTGTACCTTTGTTTACTATACTTTCAACAAGTGTTGATATCGATGCTATTGTAGTTTGATTGGTGTATTGTTGAGTAGAAAAAATTGGTAGAACACTCATATTTCTAAATATTTCTGTTGTGCGCCCATTTATTTTAACTTGGTGTTTTTTAATAATATTTTTTGTTACTCTCTCCTTTGATTCTGAATGGTCGACTTTTCTAAAGAAGGAATTAATGTTTTTATTTCCAAGAGGTACAATTTCTGTTTTCGAAAATTTGTTTTGGTCCAAGTAACATTTTTTGATTTATTTGTCGATATGGGTGATGCTGATAGTATGTTTTGATTAGTGAGAGTGTAAAAATTTACATCTCCCAGATTTCCAAGTGGGACTTCGCTGATTTCACTTCTTGGAAACAAGTTCTTATTTGCCTTTTGAGTTTTAAACTGTGTGTAATTTACAAATGTAGTTGTTCGGGTTGTAATATCCTTGACACATGATTCACATGTTTTCTTTAAGGGCTTAATGATTTCATGTGTTTTTGTTTTGACACTATTGATTAATTTGTGTTGCTGGTATCTTATATTTAGAGCGTCTGGTGATATTTTAAACCGAGTTGAAGTATTTGTATAATTGTATCTATCGTTTTTTATTGGATTAAGAGTTGTGTAATAAGTTATTGTGTAATTCAGATGAGCTTTAGTTGTAGCCATTTCACTCGACAAATTCATTGTATTTGATAATCTATTTGTCTTACATTTAGGGGTTGTTTTTACTCTTTTGTTTAGAAATAAGAAAGAAGTGTAAGCATTGTATGATATATTTCCCATGTTATCTTTTAATTGCTCCCATTTTTTATGTCTTCAACAGTTACTTCCAATTTCTTAAATATTGGGCCTATGTCTATATCTGAATTCATCTTTGGAGTCGAAGCAGAGCTGGATGGTGGTTGCTTGCTGTGTTCTATGTCTATTTCTGAAATCATCCTTGAATTCACAGCAGAGCTGGATTTTGCTGGCTGCTTGCTGTGTTCTATGTCAACGAGTAAGTTTGAAACTATTTTTGGAACCATTGTGGAACTAGTTTTTGCTTCTTTTTCGCCTTGTCCTATGTCTGTGTCTGAAGTGAGAGTAAAGATGGGTTTTTCTGATTGCTTGCTTTCTTTCTGGTTTTTGAGTAGTCTTAAGAACGTTTCTTCTTTGTCCAGGTATTTTATAATGTCTTTCGTTAACTTGCTTTTATCTATACCCTCTCTACCACTATTAGAATCTGCTTTGCTGGAAATATTTTCTTTTAAATTGCCACGTGTTAAATTCCATTTTGGGTTGAAGGTTTCGTGAAAGTTTTTAGTATTAACGTGTTGTTTACTTTCATTTAAACTTGATAATTGTAAATTAAAGTGGTTTTTAAGTGTATTTTCAGGCAAATAGATTTCATCATTTGCGTTTTTCAAGTCATAAGACAAACTGAGATCATTATTAGTCGTGTTGATGTAAAACTGGAATTTTATCATCATTTGGACTTCTTTTTGCCTCAGAACTGACAAAAGCTTTGAATCTGGAATCCCTTGAAGATTTTAATGTGAGAATTGGTAAGGGAGACTTTTTAGACGAAGCACTCTCAGGTACTTTATCTTTACCAATATAACTGTCCATGTCTCCAAGCAGTTCATTGTAAATATTAAACTGTTCTGTTACGGCAGAAAATTGTGAATTGTCCCTCGTGCTGACTGTCTTTTCTATGCTTGTATTAATGTTTTCCTTGTCATTTAGTTTTATGTCATGAACTGTCTCTATTCTCGGTTTATCGGTTTGAATTTTGTCATTCTGTTTATTCTCTCCTTCCAATGCATCAATAATGCCAAACAACGCATGTGTGAGTTTATCATGTCCAACACTTCCAGCCATTGGGCTTTCAAATTCATCCGCATAAATCTTATTTGATAACCATTGGAAATTTTGCTTGTTTTTATTGGTCAACCTTTCATTTTTCCGGTGACCTTTACTCATATAATTCAGGATGGAATATTTTTCCATTTCATTATTTCTTGGACTTGTCATTTCATTTTTGTTTAATTTTCAATCCCTTCACGTATTGGGTGTTTCTTAACGTAGAAGGTTTACTGTGCTTAAGATATTTTATATTTTCATTGAATATTTGTATCGAACTATCGTTAATGTCATTTTCTATAGTAAAATTTGAGTTGTCTTGTCTTTTAGTGATGGGTTTTGATAAAATTGTGTATTGTCTATGTCTTTCATAGAACTCCCATCATAATTACTTCTCTTACTGCTTTTAGTAACTAATTCTGGAACAAAGAGGTTTTCAAATTGCGGTTTGATTCCGTCGATGTCTCGACTGAATAGTGTGTTGTTGTCTACATAATTGTGCATCAATTCTATTAAAAAATCTATTTCTTTGCTGGTTTTCTTTTGAACTTGAGGATTTTGATTCTCAAGGAATTTTTTATCTTGACCATCATGATTTTTCAGTTCCTGGTGGTTCTGTGTGTTCTCGATTTGTTTCGGCTCGTAGTAATAATCTGCAATAACAATTAAAATTTAATTTTATAGCGACATGATCTGTTGGCTGTTTTATATCTTTATAATACGTCTCTCATTCCGACACTAAACATGGTCTCTGAAATCATTACACCCTCCCTCTGCCTGATGTGTCCTGTAGGATTAAGAAATAGACATCTCTTATTGTAAATGTGTACGCTCAAGAAGATACCTTTTGCAAAATTCTTTCAATCAAGTGAGTCGATTCGAGCCAGCATCGATGGCACGTTGAATGCACCGGTTCTCGTAGGATCACTAAAGTTAAGCAACGCCCAGCGAGGTGAAGAATTCGTTATGCTGGCATTCCGGCCCAACTCAGGTTGGGTGGGGGTTAATGTGGGTAGCCTTGCAAAAACAGATTGCTTTGTGAACTTCGCAAGATTATCGTGTGAAAAAAATACAATTTGCTGAAGCGCTCTGCACAAGATCTGCAAGAGTGAAAAGTTGGTTGTTAGAGGACACACGGGGCCGACAGAACCCTGCGACCAGACAAGATGAAATAATGCAGCATTGGGGAGGCCCAGTGTAAGGTAATAATGCCTACGAGTTGCCATTACGTTTTTATAAACGTTTAATCTTACCTTTCAAAACTCTCGATTGCCTCAATTTCGGGTGCCCTGCATTCCTGTGAAGTCCTTGCTCGTCTCTTGTGCCTGCATCTGTTGCATTCTTATTCACATAATGTTCATTCTCTGCTTTCCTTTTCACTTTAGCCGAATTTTTGTTTTTCACAACTTGACAGATGAGATTTGTCACTTCGCATTTCAGTTGGTTCTCGTCTAGTAACTGGAAGTTGCTTTCAAGTTTATTGACGATCTGTGAGCTTGCGAAATGTCGAGAGCAGTTTTTGATCTGAAAATAATTCTACAAGAAACCAAAATGAACCGTGTTTAGAGCCCTGTTACCCAAAGAGGCAAAAGTACAAGTTGCCTGAAATCCCTGCAACTTTTCCGCGTGTAGGCACTGCAACTTTGTTGCTCTCAAGTCACTTACTTCATTTGATAGTCAGGGGGGAAATGGTGGAAGCTCCTACCTACGTACGTCGGAAAAGCGCCCAGCATAAAATTTGATTTTGAGTACTCGTAAACAGGGCGATGGGGCGGCGGACTCCTGTCTGAAGGTCGTGGTTCGAGTCCCAAGTTCAGCAAAGATTTAGCCGAACGAGTTTGAGCAATTGTGACATCATATCGTTATTGCACGAAATATGCAATTATAAATAATAATAATTTTGAACAAACATTTCATTACCAATAACTTACATGGGAGACACACAGGAGCAGCCCCGTCATGAGCAATGCTTGTATCACAGACGAGAGAGTGGTGCACATGGTGTCATGGCTTACTGCACTAAGGAACTTATCGGTCTGTGTTGCCTCTGTTCGTATTGCTCCAATCATAATAATATATTCTCTATTTTTTGGTGTCCGTTTTCAGGATATCGTGGACCTTATCGTCTCAAGTAACAATAATGTAATACCTATACGTAAGTGCTCGTATATTTCAAAGTGTATATAGTATACCAATGTAGGAGTGCGGTAGTGCTCCGCCCCGCCAAGTTCAAAAAGTAAGATGAGCCAACCAAGAAATATTACACGGCATAGCAAAAAGTGCCAATTTTACGCCTTTGCACCTGAATAATCTTGGTCGATAGGTAAAAAAGATATCCTTTATACTCGTCATCAAATTAATGAACATCCAATTAAAATTAAATTTATGGTTATAGGGATAAGACATAATTATTTTAAAAAATTCACCATCGGCGGTTTTCAGGGCCTCTGATTTTTTTAATTTCCAGTTCCCACAGTTACACCAGCCAGCTTCGCCAAGTCATCACACATTGTTATTCTGTGTGGTGTGTATTTATACACACCACACAGAAAGTTGCTACTTCTCATTTACCATGAAAAAAATCACGTCCTGGTGGTTTGGACTAAAAGTTTTTTTCTGTGAAATTGGTGAGAAAAATGAAAAAGTATACGTTGGTTACAGTGCCAGGTAATTTTGATAAACTAATCTCGGACAATTTGTTCTCAGATTATTCGGTTTGGCTGCACCCCATTCAGATGGTCACAGTTAGGAATTTCATTTGATAGATATCAGTAAAGGCTACTATAAAAATACACTGCCAATTATGGACAGACACACTAGGATGGGTCCTCTGTATACAAAAAAAAAAATATGAAAATAAAAACAAATGATTTATTTATTAAATACTTCCTCGTGAATGGTAATCATAATTTTAAACTTTCTACTATCGCTAGAAACATAGATTTTTTACTGAATCTCTTGTATTAAAAAAAATCAACCGATTTTCTTCAAATTTTTTTAAATGGTAAATACTGTTTTTCTACATTCGTTTCTCAGTCGTAGACCTTATAATATATATTGTGATTATCTTTAGTACCTACTACATAAGTAGGTACCTATCAAAGAAAAATTACATAATACATATTTGGGTATTTCGATATTTTTGGATGGACATTGTTCAGAAGTGAGTGAAAATAATCTATATTATTTACTAATAATAAATAGCTACCTTATATTTTTATTTCACCAGCACGGCCATGCCTCGGTGAACACACCACGCCGCAGTCCTATCCGCACCGCATCTAGTAACCTAAAGATAATATAGAGCCTCCGTGGTGTAACGGTTATGACGAACAATTCTCTCAAGGCCCCGTCAGACAGAGCGCGTTCTGGACGCGCGGGCAGCACGCCGCGTGTGCGATCTCTGTACTCTATGTAAATGCATGGTGCCGTCAAACTGAGAGCGTTCTGAACGCGCGGTCAGAAGAGAATGTTGAATATTTTACAGAGAACGCGCGTTCCAGTTGTGTTTGTTTTGTTTTTAACATGGCTGATGAAACAGAAAAATTATAAAATTTCTCCGTTAGAGATGTGTTTTCTTGTGGGATACGAAAAGTAATGACTACAAAATACGGAAAGAAAGCGAAAATGGATGGAGATTGAGCGGACTAAACCGCTTTCAAACTGCTCTCTGCTCATTCGAAAGTAAATGAAAAAATGATCTTCATATGAATTTAGCTCACGAACAGTCTATGAAATTCACCCAGTTTTTTCTTTCCCGTTGATCTCATGACCCATTTTCTCTTGCGCCCGTGACATAAAGACAACAAAAGGGGTAGGTACTTCTTCTTCATCAGAGGAATCGCTGGACATTTTAAAAAATGACAGATCAAATTTGATAATAGAACAACCAGCACACTCATTAGTAAGTTATAATAATACTAGAACGCCCAAATCAGAACGCGTCCTGTGTGACCCACTACAGAACGCGGCGTTTCTGCAATCTGCGTTCAGACGCCGTTCTGTCTGACAGAGCCTTTATCCTAAGTCTAAGATCCTGAATTCGATCCCGATTGTGAAGATCTTTTTGACGAAAAATTCGGTTTCCTTCAGACACGAAAGGCCGGCCTTTCCGGCCCAGTCCCAGGCTGAGGAAGGTGAATGGGATATCTGATACAATTCTTAGCAATGAAGGTAAACAATCTGTCCTGAAAAAATAAACATTGAACATGATACATTAGTATTAGTTACCTTTCTGCTTGTGACTTTTTTCTACAATGTGAGCTCCCAAAATATTTTTCAAGGTCCGCCCATATCATGTAGATTTCTACACGCTATGGTCCGCCGCTATAAATGATATCAATTCTTGTGAACGAGGCTTATATCCAATCAAAATAATCCGCGGTAACTTTTGAATTTCGCTGAATAGAGTAAAATGTAGAAGTGTCTCATAATTTTTCTGTTTCCTCCTGTGTCGTTCAGATAAGATAAGTTGAATTTAGATAAGTAGAGCTATGTAATAGAAGTAGGTACCTACCTAACTAAGATTTGAAATTCCCCAGTGTCTCAAGAGTTTATGGCTGCAGCACTTGTCTCTAAGGAAGTACCTTATGAAGTTATCTATAACTTGGGATGATACTTTAGATTTGTTGGGTGTAGTTTCATGAAGTCCAAAGTTCACAGATTCAGGTGTGACAAGATAACTGCTTAGTGGCACTTCAACCTGATTGGAAAAATGTCAGCAGAATACATGGGTAAGATAAGACAAAGTTTCATAGACTTAGGGCGAAATAAATAGACAAATTCTATATCACTAGTCACTGCTTAGTGGTGGATTTCCCTATCTTACACAGCATGCAATCTGTGACTTAGCGCCAAAGAGGTGTTAGAAGAATGTCTATCAATTCTACCCTTAATTTATAAAAGTTAGATTGTTTATTTATTTATCTCTATGTTCTTTATGATTGATCAATCCGGACCAAATTGTGCACAGATATATTATTGAACACATAGTGAGGTTTAAATTTTTAGCAAGGACACTTGGAAAGCGCTGTGTCAACCAGTACCTAAGGATTGACTACCACTTTTCTAAATTATCAATTTTGAGGCACATGATCCTCTCACCAGTGCTAGGGGCACTTAAAAATTGAGAGAGAAAGAAAGTAAAATTTATTCACAAACAACTGACAACACCATCAATGATTGCCATAAGACACAATACTCTTGTTCCTTGTGTTTTGAAGTAGAGAATGACAATGGTTATTTTCAGGATGATTTGTACAGGTGGTTAATAATTATGCGACAATAACTGCTAATAGCTGTGACAACAATGTCATTAATCATAGATTTTGGGAGATAAAATGTTTTTTGGAAAGTCTTTCAAATTCTTTGTGATATGATACTTTTCCACTGATACCACTAAGTGAGTATTTTTTGTGGTTTAGTCTGCTTAATATATTTGTTAGAAAAAAATATATAGGGTAGGTAGGTAATGTCTAAAAAAGGATTTTCATTTTTGAAAGACTTGAATTTCTTGGAGAAATAAGGTTTTCTGTAGCTGTAAATTATTTGTTAACTACCCTTGATCAAGTTTTGTTTTAATAATTTCACTTTGTAAAATAAATATTTCATGTATTTTATATTCTTACTGAAAATAAAACTTTGAATATCTTTGATAATTTATATAAAGGGAAAAGTTAGAAATAAAAAGGAACAATAAATTATGAGAAGAGTGGTTGCAGTTTCTGCTACTTATGGGTGTGATAATTTGTATTGAGTGTTTTTATGTTGTTACAATAAATTCCTAGTAAATATGAAGAGTGGTAAACTACCTACAGATGTGGTATTCATAATTATGTACCAAACTGTTTGTTGTACAGCTTTGATGTTCCTGATATTATTACTAAATATATGCATTATATCCTTACTAACTTTTTTAAAAAAAATATCTTTCTGTCTGTCTATTTAGAATCCTCTCATGAAAGTGATGTCAGCAGTTCAGACAATGAAAATTTTGAAGTTCCCAATAAATCCAACACAACAGCTAGGAAAAGATTGTCCACAGAAAGTTCTACAGCTGTGAGTGATGATGAGTTTGGGCTCCGGAGGAAAAGGTCCATGTCATCTGATGTTAATCAGCAGGAATACTACTCCCCACCCCCTTTGAGACAGAGATCTGTGTCTTCTGATATTGTCCAACAAGGCTATTATTCTCCTCCTCCTGTAACTTCAGATTCTGAAAGAAAAAACTCAGTGTCCTCAGACCATGGTAATTTACAGCATGTATTGATTTTACTATTTCACTAGAGATTCTGATTGGTTCATTATATTTATTTACTTATCTTCATGTTTACATTGTGTCAATAATACAGGTATATTGAAAGTAAAATTAAATGTAAAATTTTGTGTAAATTTGATCTCTGTAACTTTAGGGTGTTTAAAAAACATTAGACATCCCTAATTTCTTGTAAAATATGAAAAATTAAAAGAAATGTAAATAAACATACATTTTCATTTTCTAAGGGAAGCTTTTTTCAGGGGTCTTTAATTTGTTTACTACCGCTGGTTCAGTCCCAGTATTTTTTAATACTGGGACTGAACCAGCTTCATTTCAAAATTCTACTTCAAAATTCTACTTCATTTACTGACTGCTAGAGTGAAGAGTCTTACCTTGGAACTCTTGACAGTATAAACAAGATAATATTACTAGTTCTATTACAATAAGTTTTGGTAGTTTAAAATGTGGTATCTATCAAACCAGTCCTAGGAATATAGACAACTTGAAGGGTTGTTGGTAATATTATGTATAATGTTTTCAATGCAAAAAGTACTGAAGTAGCAAATGTATTTTTGAAGTTTTACCATTGATTTAGTCGTGAGAGAGAATAAAACACAAGATGGAGAATAAAATCATAAGAAATAGAAATTAAAAGACTATGTAGTTTCTTTCACTGTTAGATATGAAATATACAATTTTTAGTACAATCATAACCCCATTCTGATTGTCAGCCATATTGAAATAAAAAGATCCTTTTACTAATTTATAACAAAAAAATGTGTTAGATAAAAAATTCCAACAGTTTCGTTTTTGCTTCTTCTAGAGGGCATTGGCTACTACTCCCCTCCCCCTGTTCAATCTGATTCAGAGCGCAAATCCTTTGATTCAGATAGCCGCCGGAAATATTCTATGTCCTCTGACCAGGCGTACTATTCACCACCTCCCATTGGATTCTCAGATACTGAGAGAAAGTTCTCGGTCTCCTCAGATGCACCTCTGTCTGACTCGGAAGCACAGGAAGTGCTGGACAGTGACTGCTCAGACCTATCGGGCAGTGAAAGCAAGAAGAAAAAGAAGAAGACACAGGACTTCTATTATGGAGGTGATGATAATAACTCAATAACAAATAAGTAATTTAGTTTTTTTTTCTGTTGTTACAAGTCACAATATTGAACTGTCCAGCTCATTCATTTTGCACATAGGTGGCTCTGTATTTTAGATGAAAATTGTTCTTATGACTTGTGAGAAAAACAAGAAGCTGATTTGATGTAAGCAGTGACCAGTGGTGCCATTTTAAAGTATTAAATATAATAATTAGAAAAGTTGTGTAATGCTATGCTACTAATTAAAATTGTGATATAATAATATCACAAATAATTATAGATTAATTATCATCGTTTTTAATAAGTTGTAGTATTATTGATCCTACTAAAGAGAATTATGTTGAAGTTTTTCAATTTCCTCTCACTCAGGAGCACGCAAAGAACCTTCAGGCTCAACTGATGCTCCGGGTTCTAGCAAGTTCAACTTCTACCACAATAGCAGTGGTACCGTTGACAATGGCGGTAGACCCTACTCGCTTAATGGACGCAAGCGAAGCTTACCACCAGAAAGTGACGATGGTGAGGCAGAACTGGAACTAGGCAAGCGACAGAGGCTGGATTCTGAACTCTCTGAAGCTAGCACTGGTAAGATTTGCATTTCCAAGATAAGACTTCTTTCTTATTGTAAAAGGTGCTCCATTGATATTTATCCTATCCAGCATTTATGCTGATCTTTAAGGTAAGAGAATTGTTGAACGCTGCTCATAAGATTTTACTGTAATAGCTATAAAATTGTTCCCACAAGATGATAGGTTAATATGGGAGAGAGTAGAGGTACAAGAGAGTGATATTCCTTTGTTTACTTTAGAAGAGGCGGGAGAAGCTTTTCTGGGATTAAAAAATAAAAAAGCACCGAGACCAGACGGGTTAAGCTCTGAAGTAATAAAAACATTTTTTGAGACAGTTCCAGAAGCATGTTTAAATGTATGTAATAAGTTACTAGTTCAAGGAATATTTCCAAAGTGTTGGAAAACTGCGCAGTTAGTGTTAATTGAGAAAGGGAAAAAGGAAACAGGTGAAATGGCATATCGTCCTATCTGTCTTCTAGATGTGTTTGGAAAGACAATGGAATCACTTCTGAAGATGAGATTAACTGAGGAAATAAAAAAGAGTGGAGATTTGTCTGACAACCAATTTGGATTCAGAGCAGGACGGTCTACCATAGACCGGGGTTAAGTGGCAGAGAATGCCTAAGGCATTAACTTCGCCCCGGGTTACAAAACAATTGTAATTAATATTGATCCTTATTATTATTTCTGTACATATTTCTAAGTTTTTTTTAAATTATTGTTTTCCTTGTTGATGATTGTTTTGTAAAAATAAATAAAGTGTAAATAAATAAATAAATAAAAATAAATAAGTGTTGAGTATAGGAGAGGAAGCAAAGAGGAAGAGTGAGTTATGTGCGATAGTGATGGTTGATATTCGTAATGCCTTTAATTGTGTCCCCTGGGGTGGTATATTGGAGGAAATAAAGAAGAGAAGAGTGCCAGGATATATTGTGAACATGTTTTGCAGTTATTTTGAGAGTAGAGAGTTGAAAATTGAGGAAGGTAGAGCGTTTGAGTTGTCCTGCGGCGTACCCCAAGGATCAGTCTTGGGGGGTTTACTGTGGAATGTCTATTATGACCCGCTGCTAAATCTTGAGATACCGTCCAACTCCAAACTTGTAGCCTACGCGGATGATGTGGTTGTAGTCACGAGAGGTAAAACCAGGATTGAGATAGAGAGCGAGATAAATGAGGTGATGAAGATAATTTGTAAATGGCTAATGGAACATAAACTACAAATAGCTCCACATAAAACAGAAGTTATACTGCTAGTCGGAAAGAGAATATGTAGAGAGATCAGTGTGAGAATAGAGAATATAGAAGTGAAGTCGACTAAATCAGCGAGATATCTGGGGGTTTATTTTGAACTGGGACTTAAAATGTCAGAGCATGTGAAAAGAGCAGTCGAGAAAGCAGGAAGAACAGCAAACAACTTAGCAAGAATAATGCCCAACATAAATGGGCCAGATAATGATAAAAGGGGTTGGCAACGTCGCTCTGTTAAGTAAAGAAAGACTTTAAAATAGCTCCTCTTTAATTTGATAACTCTAATTAAAAATCGTTTTTCAGTGTGTGTTTTTATGTTTTAAGTGTATATTAATGTATCGAAAATAACCTCGAATCAAAGAAAAGTTGTATTTTATCGTTTTATTTAATATATTTTCACAAAAGCATATTGTGATCATAGTGCCTGTTGAAAGAAAGCCTAAGAAACCTCACGAATCAAATATTTTATGTGTAATTACAAAGTCATATAAATTTCATTTAAAAGCTTAAATCTAAACTCAGTTAATTTCGCTAAAATTTTGCTTGATTTTGAACTACATTTTTTCCGATTTAAGCTCATGTTCATCCTAAAATAAAATTTATAATTATAAAGAACAAAGCTTCTCAGAAACCAATTTATTGAACTTTTAACAGTCAGTGGTTTTGGACTCCATCTTTATCAAATTTCGTTTAAACCTGTGATTGTTTCCATAGCAACTACTAATATATTATAACCTCAAAACTTTCACGTGTAGTTAAGCACCAATCAGGAAGCAGCGCTTGGTCAAGCTAATCATGGAACCAATCAGAGATAAGAATTAGATCATAAACCAGTCCTAACGTCGTCATTTCATTGTTGCCACATCAATTTTTGGAAATAAAGGGAATTTAAATTACCTATAAAAATTCTCTCTCGTACCCACATCTTGAGGTTTTTTATTATAACTATTTACCTATTTTTATTTTTGATCATGGCAAATAAATCAGAGGAATTTACAATGGAAAAGCTTTTCCAAGAAATTTCTGGCATCAAAAAATTACAAAAAGACTCTCTTGAAAGTGATGGAAAAATTAATGCTAAGCTAGATTCCATTCATAATTCTCTTCAATCCATTCAAGTTGACGTGAATAAACACTCCACAGAACTTAGTTACTTGGATGCTAACAGAAGGAGGAAGAATCTCTTAATTTTTGGCCTCAAAGAAGATCCAAGCGAAAAGTTTTCCGATCTAGAAGTCAAAATTTTATATCTCATAACACAAAAATTGGAGGTGCCCTCATTCTCATTAACAGAGCTGGACTTTATTAGGCGTTTAAAAAGCAAAAAGTCTCCTAGACCTATTCTAATTGGTTTAACGACTGAAAGACGTAAATATGATTTATTGAAAAATGGAAGCAAGTTGAAGGAAGAAAAGATTTTCATTCGCGAGGACTCTTCACCTGAAGTTCAACAAAGAGAAAAGGAGCTGCTCCCTCAAATGCACGAATACCGGAAACAAGGAAAATATGCAGTCATCAGATCCGGCAAATTAATCGTAAGAGAAAATCAAACACCTCTTAAAACAGCTAAGACATTGTCAAATAAAAGAGCTCTCTCTATATCTCCTTCCACTCCTATTGCTGATAGAAAACGATTAGCTAGTATGGAAACAAATGAAAATTTATTCCACACGGACTCAGAGGAATTTGATTCCATGGATAGTATCACTACCACCCCAGCACCAATAATTAGTAATATTACTCCAAAAAACGATTAAATGAGCCACTTCCTTCAGGAGGTGGCTCAAGGTTAAGAGAGCCTGGTGCCATTTCTAATTCACACCTGAGCATTGTATGGCTAAACTGTAATGGCCCTAATAACTTTTATTCAGCTTTAGACAAATTCATGTCATTAGAAACTGACTTTATATGCATGTGTGAGACCTGGCTTCGCTCTTTTACAAAAACATTCCCAGATTATTTAATAATTCAATCAGAGGCGATAAGGTTTAACAAAAGAGGCCGCTTCAGTGGTGGCATAATTATAGCTTATAGAAACTGTTATGAGGCAAGCGTTATTAAGAAAAGCCATAACTGGATATTTATCTGTTTAACTAAGTTAAATTTAGTTATTGGCTGCGTATATATAAAACCCGATGGTGAAAAAAAGAGATCAGTGAGAGAAGAAAAGAACAATATATCTCTATTTCAAGAACTTGAAACTGACATACAAGAAATTAATCAATCTTATTACAATTTCACCATAATAATAGGAGGAGACTTTAATGGCAGAATTGGCCTGAAAAACCAATGTGACTGGGAGGAATTCGCCGGTACTGGCACTCACCTTTCTCACTCCCGATCAAGTTTGGATCTACAAGAAAACACACAGGGCAAGACGCTTTTAAAAATGATGGAAAACACAGGCTTTGTAGTTTTAAACGGTAGATCGGCTAGTGATATGTTGGGTCAGTTCACGTGTATCACGCACACAGGTAAAAGTACCCCAGATTCAGCTTGGGTTAACCTAACTGCCATTGACCAGATCTCGGATTTCTCCGTGTCAAATGAGTTTCTTACATCAGATCATTTTCCTATTAAGGTACAACTAGAAAAAATGTCATACATGAATAAAACTAAAAAAAAAGTTCAAGAGCAGGAATCAGAAAGAATCCGAAAAATAGAATGGTCTAAAGAGACAGTAAATAATTACGTACATGAAATGCTTAAAATATACAAATGCTACAACTTGAGCGGTTCTTCAACGGAAGAGAGATTTGAATATTTAAAAAAATCAGTTATTTCAGCAGCAAAAGAAATAAATATAATTGGTCAAGATCGAGAAGTTATTTACATTTCTAAAAAAAATCCTTGGTTCGATGCAGCCTGTAAATCCGCGAAATATGAGATGAGAAATATATATCGCAAATGTAAAAGAAAGCTTTTCTCCATTCCAGAGGATGTCACTCAGTTTTTGGCAAAGAAAAAAATCTATAAAATTCTTCTGGAAGAGAAAAAGAAAAAATATATACAAAATCTACAAACTAAATTGGCAAATGTTAAAGACCCGCGCGGTTTCTGGAAAGCTGTTGGGTTCTTCAAGTCAAATCAAAATGAAAAAGTCACTCTAAGCAGCGAACAAGTTTATCAGCATTTCTCAATACTTTTCTCAATGAATGAACCTTTCAACCCACCCAGTTTGATGTTTGATCACCTGTCTCAGTATACATCGGTCCCTTCACTAGATGATCCAATCGTAATGTCGGAGTTAAACCTGGTTCTAAAATTATGCTCAAACGGAAAAGCGGCGGGCAGTGATGGTCTCCCATACGAAGTATATAAATATCTTCCCGATTGTTGGCGTCAAAACACGGTCGACCTATTTAATGATATCTTCAATTTCAGGGGAGGTCTCCCGTCTTCTTGGCCTGAAGTAATCATGTTTTTAATATTTAAAAAAGGAGATAAATCCTGCATTAGTAATTACAGAGGGGTATCTCTTATAAATACTATTGTTAAAATTTTCACATATGTAATCTATTTAAGATTAGAGAGATTCTGTGAGGATAATAATATTTTACCTGAAAATCAGGCAGGTTTTCGAAGAGGCAGGGGCTGCATTGATCATATATTCACTCTGAGTTCGTGTGTAAATTACATGTTGGAAAAACCAAAAGGGAAAATCTACCTAGGGTTCGTGGATTTTAAATTTTGTTTTGACCAAATTAATCATACATTGTTGTTTTGCAAGCTAAAACATATAGGAGTTAGTGACAAAATCATAAACCTAATATCCTCCCTCTACTTTCAGGCTCATTTTAGGGTGAAATTAAATAATCTTCTAACTGATGAAATTAATATAACTAACGGAATCTTGCAGGGGGATACCTTATCCCCCCTCCTCTTCGACATATTTGTGGCAGACTTTGAATCTCATCTTCAAAATACAGAGGGTATAACAATTGGCAATAAAATCATACAGGTATTATTTTATGCAGATGACTTGGTTTTAATGTCGGAATCCATTCAGGATATGCAGAAAAAACTTGATATTTTACATCAATATAGCACGGTTAATAAACTGGAGGTTAATATCGCCAAATCTAAGATGATGGTATGCCGAAGGGGAGGGCGGATTGGTAAAGATTGTAAATTTAACTATAATGGTACTCCTCTGGAGATAGTAGGTAAATTTAAATACTTAGGTATCACTTTTTCCTCATCTGGTTTATTTCTCTCTGCTGCAGAAGATTCAATTAGAAAAGGGGTTCTAGCAAATAATAGAATAAGGCAAATTATTTTAAATTCTAAAGTTTTCAATCTGATATCATGGGAAAAATTATTTGAAAGTGTTGCGTCAGCAACCACCCTATATGCAGCAGAAATATGGGGCTTCCGCTATCTTACAGAGATGGAAAAAATCCAGGTCCGCTATTATAAGTCCCTCCTTTTTCTACCTCCTAATACTCCGAATCATTTCATTAGACAAGAATTCACTACTGTCAACATTAAGTTATTATGGTTAAAAAGAACGCTAAACTGGTGGCTGAAACTTGCCTCTATGAATAGCGATCGTTTCCCTAGAGTTTGCTATGACTACTTTTTGTCACGTATGTCAAATCCCATTGTAAAATACAACTGGTGCCTCCAACTTAAGGATTACCTCACTATGACGGGCTTTAGCCATCTCTTAGATGATCTAAATCCTCAAGCACTCAAAGATAATATTGATAATATTTTGATTTCTTACCGCTCCATCCTTAAGGAGGAAGATCAGACAAAGATAAATAATTCCAAATATAACCCTCTATATAAGTCATACATAAGTCAAAACCCATCTGCTGCTATCTATTTTAGTCAGTCATTCTCATGCAGCGAAATAAGATTCCTAGCCCGGCTGCGCTTATCCTGTGAGGGATTTGGGAAATTAAAGTTTAGAGATAGTGAGCTAGCTTTCTACCGAGGTCAGTTCTGCAATTTGTGCGAGGAAAACCTCCCTGACACCATGATTCATTTTTTCTGTCAGTGTCCATTCTTTGGTAACCTCAGGCAGAAATATTGGAACAGATCACATTTAAGTCTAGATATTTTTGTGGAATTTCTCGCACATCCTAGCCCTACTGAACTTAGAAAATATACTTCTTTTTTCCAATCAGCTTGTGAAGTAAATTTAGCCTTATTGTCATTAAATAGCCATTGAGCTTTGCCCTACTAACGAAGGTTAGTTGAAAAATAATTATCTATATTTAAAAAAAAATTAAGCTTACATGTGTAGGTATATGTGGATTTATTTTATAAGTAAATCTTGTATTTTCTTTTCTCTCGCTCTTTGAAGGTTAAATAATTTTTGTTTGAACTATTATATAATACTGCTATTTTTTTTTTTTTTTTTAGCTATTATGTATTAATTGTAATTTATGTTTGTAATATTCTATGAAAAAAAGTTGTATTTTCGCATTATGTTGTGCCAACCCTTGTAAAATCATATTACAATAAAATAAAATTGATTGATTGATTGATAATGATAAAAGAGAATTGTTAGCGTCGTTTGTGTATAGTGTGTTGTTGTATGGTGCACCAGTATGGGCAGCGGTCACCAGATGGCAAAAGTATGTGACAGAGCTAGAGAAAGTACAAAGGAAAGTTATGTTGAGACTGTGTAGATCATACAGGACTGCCTCTACTCCTGCGCTTCAAATTATTTCTCGAAATTTACCAATAGAACTGATGGTACAGGAGAGGGCAGAAATGTATGCTATACAGAAAATTAGGGAAGAGAACGAGAGGAGAGAAAAAGAGGAAGAGTTGAGAGAAAAATTGAGAGAAACGTGGATGGAAAAGTGGGCGAATGAAGGATCGAGAGGACAGTGGACAAAGAGAATAATATGGGACGTTAGAGCGTGGATAGAGAGGAAGCATGGGACCGTGACCTACCATCTGAGTCAATTCTTGACCGGTCACGGTAATTTTGAATATTATTTAAAGAGAATGAGAAAAGTGCGTACAGAGAAGTGTAGATACTGTAGATATTGTGATGTGAATAGGGATGACGCTGCCCATACCTTTTTTGTGTGTGAGAGATTTAAGGGACAGAGAGAAGAGTGTTATACAAAGTTAGGGAGAGCGTTAAGTGTAGAGAATATAATAGAGGAAATGTTGATGAGCAAAGAGAATTGGGAGTGTATAGAGAAAATGGTGAGAGAAATCATAGTTATAAAAGAGAGAGATGGTAGGGCCCTACAACGGAATCAGTAGAGTCCTACAGCGCCGCACTTGAAGTAATGATATTTTTCGGTCCCAGGTGCGGTTAGCTCTTTGAGAAGGTGGGTTTTTAGTGGGTGGAAATCCCACACCCCAAGTCAGGATGACCTGGGTGTCTTTAAAAGATTTTTTCCTGCCTTCAACCAAAAAAAAAAAAAAAAAAAAAAAAGTAGTGTTAAATTTTACCAAACCTACCATGGGTTTTACTGATGGTGTAAACACTGTTACTCAAAGAAATTTTGATCACACTAAAATTTTGTATAATAGATTTCTTAGGAGCCCACATTTTTTTGTATTAGCTTAGAGAAAGTGTTGCTTTGTAAACTATGTGTATATTGATTCTAAATAAAACAATTTATCTCAAATTTAAATTTTCAGGCATGAGTGTTATTTATAAAAACGGTACCTATTTAATATCAGGTTTTTTATTTTGTCAAATCAATAGTGTATACGCGTAACTATTTCTTTCATTTTTGAATTTCATATTCCCAGCACCCTCCAGAAAGCTGAGTACACAGTCTGAATCATCAGAGAATAATTATGGCTTGACTTTGTATAAACCACCTGAAACCAAGCTGTATAGTAATGTGGCAGAGAAAATCATGGTAAGTCTAGGAAATTCCATCTTTTCTCTTAAACAAACCTATAGAAATAGCTATCATATTATCATATTTGTGTTAATCACTTTCGTGATATCACAACTACTCAAACCCGCTTTACGAAATCTACGCTGAAACCGGGACTTGAACCACCGACCTCTAGGTTTCAAGTCCGCGCCTTATCGATCAAGCTACTGAGGTCGGTAACCTATAGAAATAGAGCTAAAGATTTGCTTCGTTTCATGGTCTAATACCAGCCTCCGTGGCGTGATGGTTGAGACTACTGCCCGTAGTCCAGAGATCCCGAATTAGATCCCCGGTTGGAGCAGACTTTTCACACAGAAAATTCTATTCCCTCCAAACAAGTGAGGCTAGCATTTCCGGCCCTACCCAGGCTGGTTGAGCCTATTGTGGGTAGCTGGTTACGAGTCCCAGCGAATGGAGGGTAAAACCTCCGTCCTGACTATCTACCTCAATAAGGACGTTAAAACCAGATAGAATCAACTGGTCACAATAGATCTAATTAGGTTCAGTTTCACTGAAAACCCTGCAACCAGGTCAGATAATAATGACAATAATCTGAAAATATAGTTGAACCTGGATATAAGAGAACTGAAGGGACTGGAAATTTTTTCTCTTATAGGTTTCTAAACTTTTATAAAGAGCTTATTTTACCCTATAGACCTGGTAAATTGGAGCTGAGTTATATCAAGGTTTCTCTTATGTTCAGGGTTTTTTTATACCCAGGTTCGACTGTAGTACAATATAATGTGATGTACCAACAAATGTGCAGAATGGATTGTGAAAACTTCATCTTTTTTTCTTTTTTATTACTCTAGTTGTATTATATTTATATTTTTATTTTGTACATATTTGTAAACTATAAATAAATAATAAATATTCTTACACAAAAACACAAGATGATTTACATTTATTTAAACACATTAAAAGGAAACGAACATACACAGCTAAATTTTATTATTAAGGTAAAATCGAAGTTGAACATGCTATAAGATTGAAAAATGTGCCGAAAATAGTACAACAAAATAATTTTGAAGTTCAATAAAAACAAATTTAACGTCAATTGAAAGTTCAAAGAGTTAAAATTTAAAATACCTTGGTCGTATTTTTGATATTGATGATGTTCATCTTGATAATGGTAAAATTGAAGCTATTACCAAAAATAGAAAGACTTAACGATTATAACAGAAGGAAACTAAATTTGGCTCGCTGCGCGCTGTGTGGCAGTATGTCATAATAATAAAGATGATATTATTTTTTCCTTTTCTATTTCAGCAAAAAATGGGTCACAAAGAGGGCACAGGGTTAGGAAAGATGGGGCAAGGTATAGTGGAGCCCATCAAGGCTTTCAATCAGGAAGGAAAGCGAGGGCTGGGGCTGAAGATCCCTGCGCTCAACATGGACACCTACCGGTGGAACCCTGACGAGGAGGTCATTGAACTCAAGGAGGAGTACGCGTGGCTGTCGGGTGAGTGCGCGGGTCGCTTGATCGTAGCCCTGAACCTATGGGAAATACTATTCAATAGGTTTTAAAAATTTCCTTTATTATTAAGGTCTTTCAGATTCAAAATGTTTTCTTGAGAAAACCCCCTTTTTTTGTTACGAAATAATTTAATATCTTCTGGTGCTGTCGACCGTTTCATGGCCCATCAAAATGTTGAGATCACCGTAGATATGAGTAGAGATGAGGCTTGCTGAGACAATCATATTCGTATATATCTATAATATTTTCAAAAGATTACATAAATTAATTCTTTCATTGGTTTTGGTTATGTAAGATATACATATTATTTTTTCATTAGAAACGAAAGAGAAATTGTAACAAAATAAATATCTACTCATCGTTTGAACGCTTTTCAAATCTTATCCTATGAAGAGTCTAGCTGGGGAATATTAAAGAGGAAGTGAACCAGCCATACCATAACCCGGTTTGTTAGCGGGCGTTTATTAAGTGTTCGTAAAAAGGCAAATACAATACCTACATACATAATTTCAGCTTCCTAGGAAGCACCAGTACGGAGAAATAGAGACAGTGAGTGAGTGTTTAATGAATGAGTTTCGCATAAATACAAGTATAAATTGACTGATTGATTTTATCAACCACAGGAGCGCATCTACCAGCACTGACGGAAGAGGACATGGAGTCATGGCTAGTGGAAGGAGATAAGAAGCTATCCATTGACAAGGAAACTAAGTTCTGCTCACCTAGCTTGCTTAAAAATGTGCTTCAGTGTAAAGTGAGTTTTGTTAAGAATTTATTTTTAAAGTATAAATAAAATTGTACTACCTCCTAGTAATTTACGGGTTTGAATTTATAGTTAATCGGTATTATTATTATTATTATTATTAGTTAATCTTATAATCAATTAGGGCTATAAACAGGGGGTGGACCTGCATTGGCTTGGTTCTAGGGGCTCTTGTTAATTATTAGCCTCCTTGTAAAGACAGTGGTAGAGGTGGTGAGTCATTCCTCCATTGTGTGGCTATCATCGTTCACGATAACGCCACCCTATGACGATGATAATCAATTTATGATGTCAGTTTTTTAAACCTTTTAAAATTCTCCATTTAATGTCCCAGTCCTAGAAAGTAGTATGATGTTTATCTCACTCCAGTGCCTTGCTATTTCAGACAGTATTTGACGAGATGGCAGGGGACCAATTCCTCAGAGCCCGCAACAGATCCAACCCCTGGGAGCTGATCAAGAATGGCCCCTTCCTCAACAGGGCCGCTATGAAGATGGCTAACATGGACCACAGACTCGAGGCCATGTTCACCAACCCTAAGGCGGAAAATGGGGTGAGGTCTTGCTTTTCTTTTTTTTTAATTATTGCCTGAAGCAATTTGATAATTAATACAAGTATTGACCCACTTCATATATTTATTTAGAATTGCATACAGTTTTTTTTATATAAAAATATTTTTTTTATAAAATGTTTTTTTTTTTTAATTACATCCTTATAGAATATGATTTTACCACAAGTTTTTTACCACAAGGACAAAAGATGTTATCTTTCATTCCCATTCTGTGGAGTAGGCCATATCTACAGTAGTTCCTTCTTCATGGCTACAAAATGGAAAAGGCAGTGAAACACTCACATTTCCTTTCTTTTTAAAAGCATAGAAATGCAAGGTATAAAACCCAATTTTTATGAATAACCAAATTTAAGACAATTTTGTCATGTACCTTACCATAATAATATAAAAAGAAGACATTGGATACTTTGTTTGAAGCTTTGGTTCTCTGAGCTCTAGTGAGCCTGGGCAGCTCATGCACTATACCATGTCTCCTTGTGTTGTGCTCCCAGGCCCCTCTGGTGCAGCTGGGGGAGCTCATGCACTATACCATCTTGTTTTTGTTGTTGTAGCCAGATTGGCTACAGCTGGAGGGGTGAGTGATGGTCTCCAGCCAACTTTATTTTAAAGTTGGATCGTCTTGAACCACATATTTCTATGTGCGATCAACCATCATGAGGACTTGGACTTTTCTTTAAAAGCCATTAAACCCATAGGAAGAAACTGCAAGCTAGCCTGGCTTGTAAGGGTTGGCTAGTCAGTTCTCTGTTTATAGTCCTCTAGCGAGACACTGGTCTTCTCCCTATTTAACGTCCCCCAGCCAGACGATACTATACCATCTCTCCTTGTGTTGTGCTCCCAGGCCCCTCTGGTGCAGCCGGGGGAGCTGCTGTACTTCGCTGATGTGTGTGCAGGTCCCGGCGGCTTCTCAGAGTACATCCTCTACCGCAAGAAGTGGAGGGCTAAAGGCATCGGCTTCACTCTCACCGGATCACACGACTTCAAACTAGACGACTTTTTCGCTGGTCCCTCGGAAACATTTGAGCCGTACTATGGTCAGTACTTTTAGTCGTTGTGACCGACCTTCGTAGCTTGATCGATAAGGCGGCGGACTTGTAACCTGGAGGTCGGTGGTTCAAGTCCCAGTTTCAGCGTATATCTAGTAAAGTAGTTGTGACATTACGAAGGTGATTAACACAAATTCGATAACTATTTTAACTTTAGTCTTATTCGTTATGTCCATTCGCTCCAAAGTAAAGCAATAAGCAATCAATGATATAAATCTCGATCAGAGCAAAAATCGATGGTTGACCAATCCTAGTTTACAGATCATCTAGGAACTAACCATTTTTTGGACATAGAGTGTTTAATTGTAAGCTGAAGTAACCACTAGCTATGAAGGTTTGAGTTTAGCAGGGGGACCATCCCAACTTTAGAGCTTTTATTTTTTTTTTATGAAGAGTGTCAAGATGTAGTCCATTCCATAGTTTACTTTCCTCTGAGACACTTTACATTCCTGAGTGTTGACTTCAGGAAAAGATATTAAAAATAATGTGTGTTCACACTGTTCACTACATTTTGAATACAATTGATTGTTTTCTCCGGGTATGATCTAAATGAGAAGTTCTGTATATAATATAGAAATTCTTTGTACTGTCCAGGTGTGAAGGAGAATGGAGATGTGTATGATCCTGAGAACATCCTCAGTCTGCAGGACTTTGTGATGAAGACTACCAAGGGCCAGGGAGTTCACTTCATGATGGCGGATGGGGTAAGTATTCAGTCAGCCATTGAATTTTATATATTTACTTAGTGTCTGCTAGTCAAATAAAATAAAGATTTTATTTGATAGAGATTTTATTCCCGAAAACTACACTAGTACTTCATGGGAACACAAAAATGTTTGTACAAAAGATCATTACTATTATTATTTTATAATCTCCTTTTGAAAAGAGAAAATAATTTGAAATTATTTTTTATTTTTCGTTCGTCCTTCCCGGACAGAAAAATGTCCGAGTTAGGCTTAAAAACTGTTAGCATAATGGGACTCCCTGTCTCGAGCCGACAGTCTAAATAAAGCACTACTATACTATTTCAAACTTTTATTCAGAACTTCCGATTTTGAGCTCAATCCACTTTGTGGCTCTCGAGTTATGTTGCATGTTCTCTGCTTTGATCTTTGATCTAAACTGAAAGTTCGTCATAGAAACGCACACAATTCACTCTGGTGACTTCCCTCAGGGGTTTTCCGTGGAGGGGCAGGAGAACATCCAGGAGATCCTGTCCAAGCGGCTCTACCTGTGCCAGTTCCTCGTGTCGCTGCACATCGTGAGACCCGAGGGCCACTTCCTCTGCAAGGTGTTCGACCTGTTCACCCCCTTCAGTGCCGGCCTCCTCTACCTGCTCTACAGGAGCTACCGGCAGGTGTGCATCTTCAAGCCCAACACCAGCCGGCCTGCCAACTCCGAACGGTGAGAATTGTGTAGTCGTCTCTCTCTCTCCCTCCCTCTCTCTCTCTCTCTCTCTCTCTCTCTCTCTCTCTCTCTTATCTCCTCTCTCCTCTCTCTCTCTCTCTCCTTCTCTCCTCTCCTCTCTCCTTCTCTCCTCTCTCTCTCTCCTTCTCTCTCTCTCTCTCTCTCTTCTCTCTCTCTCTCTCTCTCCCTCTCTCTCCCTCCTCTCTCTCTCCCTCCTCCCCTCTCTCCCTCTCTCTCTCTCTCTCTCTCTCTCCCTCTCTCTCTCTATCTCTCTCCTTCTCTCTCTCTCTCTCTCTCCCCTTCTCTCTCTCTCTCTCCTTCTCTCTCTCTCTCTCTCCCTTCTCTCTCTCTCTCCTCTCCTCTCTCTCTCTCTCTCTCTCTCCTCTCTCTCTCTCTCCCTCTCTCCCTCTCCCTCTCCTCTCCTCTCTCTCTCTCTCCCCTCTCTCCCTCTCTCCCTCTCTCCCTCTCTCTCTCTCTCTCTCTCCTCTCCTCTCTCTCTCTTTCTCTCTCCTCTCTCTCTCTCTCTCTCTCTCTCTTCTCTTGCACGACCAATATAAAATATATTCTTTTATCTAAATAGAGGAGCCCACCTCCAAATAAGGTAGAATTATCTTAGGAGGTGTCAATATTACTGTAATAACATGAATATATGAAATAAAGAATCTATTCAAATTCAAAAATTCTCTCTCTCTCTCTCTCTCTCTCTCTCTCTCTCTCTCTTTTATCTTTCTTTTGCTGACCTCAGTAGCTTGATCGATAAGGCGGCGGACTTGCAACCTGGAGGTCGGTGGTTCAAGTCCCGGTTTCAGCGTAGATTTAGTAAAGCAAGTTTGAATATTTGTGGTGTCACGAAAGTGATTAACACAAATATGATATCTTTTTTCTCTCTCTCTTTCTCTGTGTTTCTCTCTCTCTCACTCTCTCTCTCACTCTCTCTCCACACACACCCACACACTGATTAACTTACGAAAGTAATTCCATACTAAGGTTTTACCCTCATTTATTTGTGCCATTTATTTGGTAATATTTGTGCCATTTGTGCCATTTGGTTAAATTTGGAAGTGGAAATTTTTCCTCTTCCAAAAGAAAAATGACTTGCTTCCAGTTTGGTTCATTTTAGTCTCGTTTGGTTAATTTTGGTTAGAAAGAAATATACGGCATTAGTGTTGCATACTCCCTGGAATTATCTAAGGGGGGGGGGGCAGCTGCACCCCCCCGGCTACGCCCATGCCTGAGAGACTGACACGAGGTGCCAATGTTCCAGGTACATCATCGGTAGATGGAAGCGGCCGGACTGCGACGCCGTACGAGATCTCATGTTCAATCTGAACAAGACACTGGACCGCTACGGCAGCACTTCCAAGCAGGACATCGTCTCCTGTGTGCCGCTGGATCTCATGACCAGCGACAGCAACTTCTTCGAATATCTAGTCACGTCCAATAACACGTGAGTACCTGGGGGTGGGTTGAAGGTAGGCATTAGCACCGCCCTTGATCAAGTTTTGTTTAATTATTTCAACTTTATTTCTTGTAAATTGTATATACTATATTTTGTAAATAAAACTTGATTAAATCTGTTTAATGAAGGTAATATTTCTGACATGTCACCTCAATCATTATGTACTTTGAACTGTAAACAAATCTCCAACTCTCATCGTGCTCCGTTAATTTACACCAATAATTAATTAAATCCTGAAGTGAAATACGTAGTGTTTAGTGAAAAGTGTTTATATAGCACTAGATAACATTATAAAGTCGCGATCTTTAAGCAGTTACGCTAATATTCGGCAAAATATCGTGCAAAAAGTAACGACTTTAAACCATTTGAATTTCCAAGGAGGTGAAACTGAGAAGACAAATCTTACACTCAGCAATAAAGTGTGACCAGCTGTTTACAGAAGTTCAATGTTGTCAATTGACATGTTGTCATAGGAAAAAATACCGGAAGATGTGAGATTTTTGTGAACGAATCTTATTACGGCAACAGGACGGCAAACAATCAACAACAAATACTGGACCGGAGTGGAGCGCAAAATATTTGAATATTACATTTTAGACAATTTGATAAGAAAAGATTGTCAGATCAAGACAACCAAGTTACTTTAGATTTTTTCTGCTTTAGCAATGTATTGACACCCTATAATTAGCTAAACTAAGTACCTACATCTTTCTTTGTTTTGTGTTGTTTCTTTGTTACATGCTTTTAATTTGTCTGTCGATATTATTGTTGTGTGATTGAGGGTACTAATGGATAATTCTGGGTAAGATAAGCAAATATCTGGTTTATATTAGCAGATTCATAATAGGACACTATTAACCTATATATTTGATTTAGTAGCAGTAACAACACGGGAGAAGGCAGGTGTATCATTCATTGGATGATCATTATTAAAGGATATATGAGGCTTTTCAATACAAATAAAAAATTTTTTATATATAATATATTAATTATACATATTCTGACCTAGGTATATTATTTAAAACAGACCCCATTATAAGCAAGTATAAGTAGATAATAAAAAATAAATAAAGATTGTAACAGTATGACCAATAAAAAAATGAAAGACAAAAAACAAACAGACAAAACTACAAAAAAGTTTACTACCTATAGAAGAAGCAAATCACAAGCCAGTATTAATAATGACAATGAGTGTGAAGTACCAGTAGAACACAATAGCAGAACAAGAAGTCAAACAAAGAGATTGATAACACAGACAAGATCAAACTCAATGGCACCTGAGATAAATAAAAAGCCTTTGAATAGTAGATCAAAAAGCCAAACTAGGAGAATAATTAAAGAAAAATTTGAAAAAAAAACTAAAAACCATAATAAATCCAAAATTAACCTCTCTATCTCAAATAACAGCATTCTTAGTGATAGTGATGATGATATAGATATTAAGATAGTTAAAATAAAAGATAAAATTAATAAATTGGCTGAACAACATGGCATTGAAAAGATAATACAATATAATAATAGGCTGTTTAAACTATTTAATAAATATAATAGTGATCCATTGTACAATAATAATGTAAAAGATTTGACGGAGATGGCAAACACTCTAAATAATGAAATTGAAGGATTGAAAGTTAAAGAAGCGCAATATAACCAAAGACTTCAAGACTTAATAAAAGAAAATGAACAACAAATTGAAGAATACAATAACATTATTAGTGGCCTTGAACAAAAAGCAGAAGTATCTAAAAATACTATCTTGCAGCAGCGTACTGAACTTAATGTTCTCGAGAGAAAAAATGATGAGCTTCACGACATGAATACAAACCTAGACAGCAAAACTCAAAAGCTAGTTCATGAAAATCAGAAACTAGAATGTGCAAATGATGATAATATGAACCTTATAAATATATTACAAAAAACAATTGATGAATTGAATGATATCATAGATAAATATAAAAAGAAAGAAAATAATATGAACCAAGTAAAGGATAGCAATGATGTGATGGAAATTAACACATCAAATGACTCATCTTTGGTTGAGTTTACTCAAATTAGAGCAGCACTTAATAAAAACAACTACCAGATTAGCTTTGCAAATGAATTAGAAATGAGTTATTTTGAAAATTTAGATTCAAGTAAGAGAGAAGCTCAACCTAATGAGGTACGAAACATTACCCAAGATCAGGGCTGCGGAGCTGCGGAAAAAATTTGAGCTCCGGCTCCGGCTTCAGCTCCTCTTTGTATTATTTTCTAGCTCCGGCTCCAGCTCCGGCTCCTGGAGCTAAGAGAAAAAAAACTGGCTCCGGCTCCGGCTCCTGGCTCCAGTAATGTGCATCTTATTTGAATACAAAATGTATATATTAGTATAAACTGAATACCTATCATTGGTTGTATCGAAAAATGTGTTTAAACACTTACATTATGTTCTATAACTTTTCTCCTTATCTAGAACCATTAAATCACAAATTAATAACTCTTAGGTACATTTTAGATTTTGTATTGTATTTTATTGTACATAAGAACATTATTTACATTAGATTTGAGGATGGTGCTGGAATAGTGGATGTGGTGGAGTAGTGTTATTTATTTTTAATATGTAATAATAATAATAAATAAAAAAAACCACTCATAATTCATTTTTAAGTCAGAGCTGGATGCGGAGCCAAGTTTTTGAAAATTTGGCTCCGACTCCGGCTCCAGCTCCTCTTTACTAAAATAATTGACTCCGGCTCCAGCTCCGGCTCCTTCAGACCAAAAAATGTTAAGCTCCGGCTCCTTAGCTCCGGCTCCGGCTCCGACTCCGCAGCCCTGCCCAAGATAAAGAAAACACTAAAACCTATAATATTGAAAAAAAGAACTTGAAAGATACTACTACTTTAAATAAGACAGTTTCATCATCTGAGATAGGTAACTTGTATGAAATTGTAAAGGTACTAGATAGCAAAATAAATGATAATATAACAAAAATAAAGAACTTGGAAGATAAAATTGAAAAAAAATCTTATGCCACTATTACTAAAACAACAACAGATGAAAAACCAAGTGAGTATAATAGAGATCATGATAAACATGATAATATTATTGAAAAAGCTCAATCTGATAGGAGCCAAATTAAAAAATCTCATGACAATCTGTCAAAATTAATGGATGATAAGTCTCAAAAAATGTGTTTTTTAGTTGGAGACTCTCATATTAGATACATGACTGAAAAGATTAACCATAGTAAAAATTTACCAAATGACATTGATGTTAAAGCACATTTCAAACCAGGAGCTAACTTTGACATTATAACAAAAACTTTGCTACCTGTTAATGTAAAGACTAATGATGTTTTGATTGTATCAGCGGGTACCAATGATCTTTACACCTCTAAAATGTCTGAGATCAAGAATTCAATTGACAAATTGGCTAAAGTAAAATGCAATATCATTGTTATCTCAATACCTCCTCAAAACTCCAACTCAAATTATGACATTGTAAGACTGAATACAAAAATCAAATACCACTGTAATAAATATGAAAACATTAAGATTATCAATACACATTCATTCCTAAATAAAAAACATTTAACTCAAGATGGTACACACATTGGTAGACGAGGCAAGCAAATGCTTGCAGATAAAATAATTGACCTATTAAATAATGTAAACATTGGTAAACATAACACACACATGACAAGATCACGTGACATTATTCATCATCATCATCAACAGCAAAAACAACAACAACAACAACAACACCAGCAGCAGAAGCAGCAACAACATCAACAGGAACAACAACAAATAATACAACAACAACAAAACCAACAACAACACCAACAACAACAACAACAACAACAATACCAGCAACATCACCACCATCAACAACAACAACACCAATACCAGCAACATCACCAACAACAACAACAACAATACCAGCAACATCACCACCATCAACAACAACAACACCAATACCAGCAACATCACCAACAACAACAACACCAATACCAACAACATCACCACCATCAACAACAACAACAACACCAATACCAACAACATTACCACCATCAACAACAACAACAACACCAATACCAGCAACAACAACAGCAGGAAATGCAACAACATCAACAACACCAATACCAGCAACACCAACAACACTACCATCATCATCAACAACAACAACAACAACAGCACCAACAACTTCAACTAAAACAGCAACAACAACAACAACACCAATACCAGCAACATCACCACCATCAACAACAACAGCAGCAAATGCAACAACATCAACAACACCAATACCAGCAAAATCTGATGACTAAGCAAAACAGTTCTTCAAATTTTCCTTTTCCTCATCATCAAAATCATCATATATAAAAACCGTAAATATACAACAGTCTCTTGTAACCCCTACAGCCATAAAAGTCAAAACTAATAAAACCTACTTAACAAAAAAGATAGTACTTTTAAATCAAAATATTATGAGTTTAAAATTTAAAATAGATGAGTTGAGTACATATCTACAGTTATTAGACAACAAAATAGACATTATAACCTTATCAGAACATTGGCTAGCAAAGGGAGAAGACCAATATATAAATATTGAAAACTTTAAAATAGCAGCAATATACTCAAGAGAAAATATGAAACATGGAGGAACTTGCATACTGATAAAAAATCAAATAAAACATAAAGAAAAGACATAAAGACATTCAATAGAAGTCTGTGCTACAATTATTTTAGATTATAAAATAATTGTAATTAGTATATATATATATAGGCCGCCATACAATGAAAATATACATATATTTCTCAAAACACTAGAAAGTATTTTAGATGTTACCTTAAGTAAATATATTCATTTAAGAATAATACTATGTGGGGATATAAATCTAAATCTTCTTGATAAGGAAAATAATCATGTTAAAAACTTCAAAGATCTATTAGCAGCCTATCAACTTATTGATTTGGTAAAGGAACCTACAAGAGTCACTAAAACAACAGCAACACTTATAGATGGAATATTCTCAGATATAGAAGAAGAAAAAGTAACATGCAAAGTAGTATACACCGCTCTATCCGATCACCTTGGCCAGATCGTAACATATGATACAACCATATTAAATAATAACAAAGAAAATTGCATATTGATGGGAAGAAAATTAACTATTAAAAATTTAGAAAAAATTAACAATGAA
>CM044955.1:23904247-23928590 GCA_024516035.1 Bactericera cockerelli | reverse complement strand
AGGCATGGCCTTCATTGTATTTTACCTAACCCTACTATAAACCCAAGGCATGGCCTTCATTGTATTTTACCTAACCCTACTATAAACCCAAGGCATGGCCTTCATTGTATTTTACCTAACCCTACTATAAACCCAAGGCATGGCCTTCTTTGTATTTTACCTAACCCTACTATAAACCCAAGGCATGGCCTTCATTGTATTTTACCTAACCCTACTATTAACCCTAGACATGGCCTTCAAGGAGGAAATGGACAGCCTTGCTGAATGTAACTGTCTACAACATAATCTACTAACTAAATAACAGCAGGATGACTGTTAACAAGCAACAGAGTACATTATAAAAAAACAATCAATTTATAAGTCATTAGGACCGCACCGAACTCATACATCACCTTTTTTCGGCGGCACCGAATTCATACATGCGAAAAAGGTGCGGGTAATCTTCGCACCGAACTCACCTATTGCCCCCGGGGTCTCAGGCAACTAACCACATAGGTATACAGGGTGAGCATAAAGTCTCACCCCACCCCCCGTATCTCAAGAATGGCTAAAAATACAAGAAAACTCAAAAACCTTATTCCTTAATATTTGGGAGGATTAATTTTTAGCCAAAAAAAATTTGCCTACAGGGCCCCAGTCAGGCTGGGCATGGACCAACTTTAAAATCTTAAATAGAATAGTATGTCTTGTGGCATATTGTTTTAAAGGTCTCATAGAGAGAAGTTCATTACAAAAAATTTCAGTGAGCTACAACTTACCGTTCTAGAGATACAGGGTCGGACGTCCTGCGTAATATACATATATTTTGACCTATAACTCGTTAACCGTAAATTCCAGAAAAAATAAATTTGTTGATAATAACTCCTTATGGCAAGGACTTTCGAACAAGTTAAAGCTTGATTTGTTTTTTCGTTAAAAATTTTCGGACTGTTCGTCCGGCTGGCTGACGAAACCGACCAGAAACTAATATCAACAGAGTATGTCGAGTTATAACTTTTTCGACAGGGCTTGTCATAAGGAGTTATTATCAACAAAGTTCATTTTTCTATAATTTACGGTTAACGAGTTATAGGTCAAAATATATGGATATTACTCAGGACGTTCGACCCTGTATCTCTAGAACGGTAAGTTGTAGCTCACTGAAATTTTTTGTAATGAACTTCTCTCTATGAGACCTTTAAAACAATATGCCACAAGACATGCCATTCTGTTTAAGATTTTAAAGTTGGTCCATGCCCAGCCTGACTGGGGACGTGTAGGCAAAAAATTTTGGCTGAAAATTAATCCCCCTAAAAATTAAGGCATACGGGTTTTTGTGTTTTCTTGTATTTTCAGCCATTCTCGAGATACGGGGGGTGGGGTGAGACTTTATGCTCACCCTGTATACATATTACAAGACCATTTGACCAAGCACTCATCACTATGTAATCAAAAATAGGTGATATGTACTCATACTACACGCGTCCATTTTCTTGATGTTCAAGTTCCAGTGTGTTCCAGGTCAACAACAATCTCATTGATAATAGAGGAGAACTTTACAGTTGGCAGTCGGCCAGTATTTTTTGTGCGGCCCGCGAAGCTTTCACATAGCACCTTCCGGCTTCCACCCTGATTCAATGGGATAGGGCTCAGTCAGATTAATGGCGGTAGTTGGTACACTGGCTAGAAATGCTCGAATATAATGGAGAGCTAAACCCTCGTATTAATAATTGAATGAGACATGGTACTTACTTGTATCCGGTCAGAATGTTGAGCAGGGTAGACTTGCCGGCACCCGAGGGCCCCATAATGGCCGTCAGCTCTCCAGACCTGAGTCGCCCGCTCACGGATTTCAGGATAGTCTTCTCATCTGAAACAATATATACAGGGTAGCTGAGAAATAAAACATAGAGGATTTTACTTTAATGTGTTTGAATTTCAAAATGGCCGAAAAAAAAACACTTCCAACCCCAGGTTCAAAATTTGCCCGAAGACCAAACCCTCTAATGGGTAATGAAGCTAAAAAGCAAAAAAATCGGAGCAAAAAAATATTTTTACAGAAAACGAACACAATACTTCCGATTTCTAATATTAGAAATTTCTCGGAAGTAAAAAAAATACTCTCTGGCCACCATCGCGTGACTGCATTAAATAAAAATTGATTTATCATTCTGGAGCTTGAACCTAGAACCTATGGTTCATGAGTCAGCGCGTGATATCACTACTCAACATACTTATGTATGTATAAGTATCATTTCTAGGTATGAATTCAATCGCATGTAATCATGTAACCCCACATGATTATGAATATCAAAGCAGTAAAATGAGACACACAAGTCAACATGAATAAAACGATCATGATCTGATGTAATCAAGAGAGGAAAGCATAATCTGCTGACTACGGCAGGTTATCGTCGAGGAAGATCCAGAAGGAAACGTCACTGCATAATCACAAACATGCAGAACATTGTACAACGTATACCCGGGGTTCTAATAAGATAGGAAATCTTGCGAAACAATAAGAAGCATTGATGATCTTGATAACACTACAATCTCTGTTATCTCACGCCTTACACAATATAGATATGAGTATCACATCAAACTGGTCAGACTACCATGAAAATGAGAAACCTACTTATACCCATATTTAAGTTTTATAAGAGAATGGACATTGTTATATTTTTTTGATCAAATAACACTGAGGATGAGGGATCTCAAGTTCAAGGGGATTTTGTATCATTTGTTTGGCATAAGCAAAGGAAGAGACTATAGACTCCACCAGCGACCAGCCTAAGATTCAGATAAGTATCTATGCCTCTCTCACAGTCACGGAATACTTATTTAGAACAAATAGCTTGTTATGCCATTGAGTGCTCAATAGTAGTCTATCTATAGATTCTACAGATAACACATTATAAGACTGACAGATAGTTGTGTTATGACTAAGCTAACGAATAAAAGACATAGTCCTTCTTATACATGGACACTAAGGACAGTTTGTGGTTCGCTCAAGCAAGTTGTATTCTATTATTTACTACTGTCACCACAGGAAAGAAGATCTTTAAATATGATCAATACGGTCAATGTTCATGAATTTGACATGATATCCATGCATGCATAAAAACCATAAAGTTCACATAAACAATATAGGTAATTACTCCATTAAACTAGAGTTCTAATACCATAATAAAGTTTTAAAAAAAAATGTAAATCATAACAATGAACAATATGGTCTTCTTATTTGCGTTAGGTGTTGGCTGTGACTGACTTTTTTACTTGGATACGTGCTTTACCACTACCCAATATTATTGCTACTGTTATGAAACTTCATTAATTTTTTTTTTTTTTTTTTCAACAAAGTACTATTGAATATATGTACGAATTTCTTTGTGGTGAAGCACAAGGCCTCTTCACAATTTTTGTGGGTAGCGCAGCATTACTAAGAGCCTCCTTTACATTTCGAATTATTCTATTTCATTAATTTCTTTTTACTCTGGTAATGCCGCCACTGGTCGTTACTCATACAAGTAACTACTCATTTTTCCTCACGAGGTATGAGTGGACCCCGAACATCCAAGTACAGAGCAGAAAAAATCCTCCCCCGCTGGGAATCGAACCCAGGTCACCATGTGTGCAATGCCTAGCGCGCTAACTCGCTCTGCCACAGTGACTACATACTATTGAATATATATTTATTTACAAAATTATTCACAAACAATATAAATATAAAATTATAATAAAACATAGTTGAATAGTGAAATAATATAAAAAAAATTATTGTTTGGTATTATATATTAGTATTGGATGTCCCATTGTGTCAAGAGACATGTGTTGGGGATCCTCTACTTTCATATGCATAATTTTATCTTATTAATTTTGTACATAATAAATATGTACTTACGTTTGCTTAGTACCTATCAGTCAAAATTATCTCTACCATTGTACACGGTCAAACGCATCCTTATAAAGGTATTTTTCAAAGATAATAATACATAAAGAGCCCTGAAGTGCATGCGCGTATCTTCATTTACGACTGAACCTCATTTAATTTTAAATTAATTATTAAAGAAGTAATGTTACAGTAAGATGTAGTATTTTCTGATAGCTACAACTGACAGAAGATACTTTCATTTTAGCCAAAGTCTTTAATAAAAAATCTAAAAACCTACATATTTTAGCCACAAATCTTAATTTCAAAAGATTAAAAATAATAAGTGAAATTTGTATTCAAAATTTTTAGTAGTGTGAATAAATCGAAAATCTGAAATGAAGCAACGCTAGACATGTGGTTTTTCTGAAACATTGCGGTGCAGCGTTCAATGTCTCCTCACATATAGAACACACCCTCAAACATCCGTAAGATCAGTTTGTATTTTTAGACAAGAAACTGGAGGCAGTTTGTTCACAAGATATAGGGCAATAGAACAAACAGCTGAAATTGGGTCGGGAGAATACATGCGTCAGGCGAAATCCAACACTGGTAGCAGCGCAGTCATGAATATTGCCTGGAGAAAATGATCATTAGAGGATAGATATGATCCGATAAAATCATGAAGCACTCGAGATCAGTCGATGTGATTATTCTAATAAAAAGAGGAATCGGCTAGAAGAAAATTGGCAGAGTGAAAAAGGAGGAAATGGTGCCGGAAGACGAGGTGGAACCAAGTCAGAAATCCCTGTCATGAGGAGCTATCAGATCTCAATTTTAATTCATGAATAGAAAATCTAAATTGGGATTTAAAAGCATTACGGCACCAATTCATCCCCGTAATATTGAAATTATTGCTGAATGACCTTTTACTTTTAAACATAAAAAAGCTTCTGTACTAATTGCATTTTCAAGTCACCAAAAATCTACTATGCATTAAAAAAAAACAACCTATTATTTTAGGTTCCGTGTGTATCCGTGGTGGTAGAGAGGAGGTTTTTAGTAGGTATAGCGCATTATAAGCACTTAAACCCTACACTCCGTCTTCAATGGTAAGAAGATTTTTCGTCCTCCCTAACTATTTTTTTTTAGGAATATCACAATCAATTGACAATGTGAAAAGGTGAGTTTAGTACTTTAGTTTAGATGAATTCTTTTTCTTGACACTAACATTAATTTATAATAATTTCAGGTTTGATCCTGTATTCAAAATTTTCAACGTATCAAAACTCAACTAGCTCCATTCGAAATTCTCAAAGTATCCTGTATTCGAAATTCTCAAAGTATCCTGTATTCAAAATTCCAAAAAGTATCCTGTATTCCAAAGTATCTTGCATTCAAAATTCCAAAAGTATCCTGTATTCGAAATTCTCAAAGTATCCTGTATTCAAAATTCCAAAAAGTATCCTGTATTCCAAAGTATCCTGCATTCAAAATTCTCAAAGTATCCTGTATTCAAAATTCCAAAAAGTATCCTGTATTCCAAAGTATCCTGCAATCAAATTTCCAAAAGTATCCTGCATTCAAAATTCCAAAAGTCTGCATTCAAAATTCTCAAAGTATCCTGCATTCGAAATTCTCAAAGTATCCTGCATTCAAAATTCTCAAAGTATCCTGCATTCGAAATTCTCAAAGTATCCTGCATTCAAAATTCTCAAAGTATCCTGCATTCGAAATTCTCAAAGTATCCTGCATTCAAAATTCTCAAAGTATCCTGTATTCGAAATTATCAAAGTATCCTGCATTCAAAATTCTCAAAGTATCCTGCATTCAAAATTCTCAAAGTATCATGCATTCAAAATTCTCAAAGTATCCTGCATTCGAAATTCTCAAAGTATCCTGCATTCAAAATTCTCAAAGTATCCTGCATTCAAAATTCTCAAAGTATCCTGCATTCGAAATTCTCAAAGTATCCTGCATTCAAAATTCTCAAAGTATCCTGCATTCGAAATTCTCAAAGTATCCTGCATTCAAAATTCTCAAAGTATCCTGCATTCAAAATTCTCAAAGTATCATGCATTCAAAATTCTCAAAGTATCCTGCAATCGAAATTCCAAAAGTATCCTGCAATCGAAATTCTCAAAGTATCCTGCATTCAAAATTCTCAAAGTATCCTGCATTCAAAATTCTCAAAGTATCCTGCATTCAAAATTCTCAAAGTATCCTGCAATCGAAATTCCAAAAGTATCCTGCAATCGAAATTCTCAAAGTATCCTGCATTCAAAATTCTCAAAGTATCCTGCATTCAAAATTCTCAAAGTATCCTGCATTCGAAATTCCAAAAGTATCCTGCAATCGAAATTCTCAAAGTACCCTGCATTCGAAAGTCTCAAAGTACCCTGTATTCAAAATTCCAAATTCAATCAACTTGCTCAAGATCTTCTTAAGGTAAGAAACACACTAATTAGTTTACTAAAACTTGAACATTGGCAGATTTTTGGTGACTTCAGTCTTGAATATTACATTAAAACTTCTAGATGTGTAAAAAAAAAGGTCATTCGGTAATATATCATCGGGTCTGAGGAAAACTTGTGAAAATATACATGTTAATTTGGACATGAATAAAATAATAAATACGTACTGTGTTAATAATAGAAATACTCGTCTTCTTATTTGGATATACGGGGTACACACACCTACTTATAACACAGATATTTGTTTGTACCTACCAAACCCCTTAATTACTGAGTGGTTATCTTTTGACTTCCAATGTTGGTATTTTATTTGAAAAAAATATTAAAAAACATCTAGGTATGTCTTTCTATGTATAACTTGTCAAGGTCTTGTTTTCCATTGCAATAAATAACAATAAACTGCAGCTGTTAAATCTATTTTTTCTGCATTCTATGCAAAAAAAGTTTTTTGTAAAGATAACATTGAATAGTATTCCTTAATTAAGTTTGCAATAACATAACATATGCAGGACATTAATTTTGAAGGCTCTGGAGATTTTACGTCGAGTTCTTTATCATGGTCAATGAGTAACTACTTCAACTGAACTGTGACTGATCTAAATTCTAAACCTAAATGATCTAATTCTTTAGAAATAACATAATACATAATATATAAGGCCACAAACGGAAACTATTGAATTCTTGTCAGGGAATCGAATCTGCGTTACCCTCGTTGAATACATAATTGTATTTACTTGCTGTATTAGGCAATGTTTGTTTTTCAGTAGCTGGCGTGCCACATGAGAAACCAGATCAAAAGGAGGAAAAGCCATGGTCTCCATCAGCACCCTTGATCACGTTTCGTGTAAATAGTGTTTGTAAATGTCAATTTCATCACTAAAAAACCCAAAATATACATTTTTGGGGTGATGTTGGAATTGTTACAGTATAGTTTAGAAAACTCAGTTCACTCAACTTGGCGCTGCGCTAGACAACCTTTAACCACTCATTGACCAATGTCCCAGATAATATTCGCAATCCATAACCTAAGCCTAAGGTAGAAGGTAGTCTAACCTACATTACGTCTAATTGCAGCTCTTCAGTATTAGACGTACCAACTACATGTGCAATTTTATATTGCTTCTAAATAAGGTTCTTATCCAAGTATTGTGAAATTATATAATTTCACTTAACCACTACAATTAAATCAAATCTATTTTTTTTTTTTTTTTTTTTTTTAACCAAATTTTTAATTTTTAAGGTAAATTCACAGATTGGTTTCGTAGCAATGAAATAAATAAATGTGTACGGGATTATTGGGTGATTCTGGACTCTCCGTATTGTCCAATTGTATAGAAAGGTCATTACTAGGCCAGGTCAATGCTCCAATATTTCTACTTAAACGAGGAAAATTCTTCACATTGACTTGGAATCATACTCACAACTTGATCATCGTGAAGCCTTACTAGACCACTTATTTGCCGCATAATTAGGACATCGAGGTAAAGCTTCTTCAAACTATTTGAACTAATAATATACCCGAGGTAAACTATTTGAACTAAGTGATAATATACCCAAAATTTGGCATCCCCATATTGCATAGCACTAAGTCTGTCAAAATAAATGTATTTGTTCGAAGAAAATATAATATGGATTGCATGACGTCAAGATTTCTTTTATAAATTGATTCTAATTATTAAAAAAGCTTAGATCCAAAGTGATATACTTTTAGATCCAAAGAAAAATAAAAAACGTACAAATGGTAGGCACCTATTATGTTTTAAGCATTGGAAAAACCTCTGGTGACTAATGTAGGGAATTAGGTAATGAGTGATCATAACCACACACCACAGTGAGGAAGCGCCCGTGGCCAGAGTGATAACGAGGAATCCATTAGCTATGACACCACTTTATCAAATGGGTCGCCGTAGTCCTTTATTTGGACATATTGATGGTTCCAATTTGAATTATGTGAAAATATTTCGAGAATCTTTTCCTGGAAATTTCATAGAAAATCGTGGGTCTTTCCTCGAGAAGGACGGTTATTTCAGCTTTGGTCTTTTCATAAAAAAAAGTTGTCAGTTCCTTTCCATCATTGCTCAGAAAAATGTCTGAACTCAGAGACTGGTTCAGACAAAAATGTCTAAACCCGTTCCTTAGTACCGCCGCTCCGTTCCCTGGGATCAGCTTGTTTACTACTTTTATAATTCCATCTCTCTCAATAATTATAGAGATGGTTAGGAAATACCGCACAAACCAGATAAGATGAACACAACTTGTTTTTTTTTCTGTAGCAAAAATATTTTTGCCATAGGTCATTTTATGTGGGTATCACATCCATACGGTATACAGAGTCTGAGTTACTTGTTTCCTGGAAAGTTACGTGAAAGAAAGCAGAGCAATGGGAGGGAATATTTTATATTATGTATTCTATACAATCATATGTATACATCATAATTATTTAAACCTGTGGACTACAAACTTGAGTACATTTTTCTAGAATATTTATTTTTTATTTATTTATTTACACTTTATTTTTTTTACAAAACAATCATCAACAACAACAAAAAAATATAACAATAAATTAAAAAAAAAAAAAAAAACTTAGAAATATGAACAAAAAGAAATATTAATTTTTATTACAATTGCTTTGTAATCCGGGGCGAAGTTAATGCCTTAGGCATTCTCTGCCACTTAACCCCGAAAAAATATTCCATTTTCCGACAATGTTGCCAGCATTTGAGACACTTAAATAATCGTTTTTCATAGGTTAGTTATTTAGTTTTCATAGAAAATTTGTGCTCCACAGGTTCCAATGAAACGTTGGAAACCTTGAAATCGTGGAGAACTAGTGTAATGAGTTAGAAGATATACCAAATATATAATAATACTCTTTAGTGTAAGGTAACCACCAGGTGAAGTTAATGCTCAAAGCATTTTCTATGCTTAACCCTTAGAGTCTTATTATTATGTGGTCACAAACTAAGTTAATGAGGAAATATTCATGCACTGGGTGGAATTCGAACAAACGGATCCCTACGCTATCTGAATTACCAGACTAGCGCGGTAACCACTCGACTACCAGTGCACACAAACCTACGTAGAACCTTATACCTACTAACTTTTCCGGCTATACCAGAACAGTAATATTTTTGCAGGAGGGATACTTTGTCAAGTAACGTCATAATTGAGAAAAAGATAAACACTTGTCTTCACTCGACAGTAGTTTGAAATATGAACAGTTATAATTATTAAGGAAATAAGTATAAAAGTTCACAGAGTCGACATGTTCGCTACTCCTGTAGGCATTTTCAAGACAAGTTGAGTCAAACTACTGTCATTTTCAAGACAACTCAACTTGTCTTGAAAATGCCTACAGGAGAAGGCGAAACATGAGAACAATACTGAAAGATCCTTCAAATAAGCGGATGTTGTTTCAATTATTCGCTTTTCTCTTCTCTCTTTCCATACCTAATTGGAGTCGCCATTGTTAAACCTCTTCCTTATGGTGGAGGTTCATAAAAATAAAAGAAAATCAATGCCTTGGGTATAATCTGAACTGCCTGTTTAAGAGACCAGCTTGTGAGACCACTCGACTGTAGTGCCTACTACCACTGTAGTGCCTACTACCTACTTAACATAGATATCAGGCGGAGGTAGGCTGGTTCTCCTCATTAGTATTCGCCTCTCCTCCGTCAGGACTTGATAACATCGCAGGTCCCTGAATCACGTCACAACTACACAAGGTGGAAGCATACAGTCGGTAAACTATTCTTTGTCTAGTTCTAGTAGAAATCACCAGAAGCTATCTTTCATACGTATGACGGGTATTATGCCATATCTGGTGAACTGCCTAGAATTCAATTTATTATTGAAGATAAGGTCCAAGATTAGGTACCTAGGACTTAAATTTCCATGTTCAATTTTCAGTGCTTAAATTACACACAAAATCCAAAAAGTGTGTGGGTGTATGTGTTCAAGTTATAATAATAATCCTCTTAAGTGGAAGGTAAACACTAGACGAGGTTAATGCTCAAAGCATTTTCTACCATCTAACCCTCAGAGTCTTATTGTTACGTGGTCACAATATTAAATTAATGAGGAAAAATTCATGCACTAGGTGGGATTCGAACCAACGGATTTTTATGCTACCTGGATTACCAGACTAGCGCGTTAACCACTTGACTACCAGTTATTTACAACTGATTGAGCTCGTGCTATACCATATGGGTCAATTTATTGACGTGACTGATGGCTACATTAATACTAGTTCCACGGATAAGTTTCTTTTCTTCCGATTTAGTGGGTCTCTAACATGGAGTAATTTAAACGCAAACTATATCTTTATTCTGTGTCCTTACGTAGGTATACGAGACTCGAAACTCCAACATACCTGCTTTAACTACTATGTACTACTTACTTAACTATGGCAATATTGTATAGATATTCTCATGGGTATAATTTCGCAGAGAACATACCTAACACACATACAGCATACAGATATGTATGTAGTTAATCTATCCTTGTCAAATTTCGTATCATGCTGTCATCAAACTTTACGTATGCTAAGTTGTCCTTAAGTTTTTGCTGAATCTCAGATTCTCTACTAGCTCGAGGTAGACCTTCCTCACGAGCCACTTTGATGAAAGTTACTCTTATCATGCATATTTGTGGAATAATGTGGAGTTTCTGAATCAAGTGTATTCATTGAATTTTGAAAAACTCAAGTAACTGTAGAAAAATTCAAGAGCCTTTTAGACCTCATTGTTTGCTTGATACAAATATTATCATCAGGTTATGCTATCATGAGAGATGGAAGACGGAGTAAACAATTTTCTGAGAATGTGAAACACAGACGGCAAGGAGTCTCATCCTCGTAATTTGATCACCAACCACCAACTGATATTTTTATTATATTTTTAACAAAAGTGCTTCTCGCTTATCAGCCAGTGCTTTTACTCGCTAAGGGCTCTTTGGCTTCTAGGAATTAAACAACTTACATTAGGATCAAAAGGAACGAATGTATGCAATGATTGATAATATTGCTATCAGTTAGTGGTATAATCATAGAGTACATAGAGTGCACTGCAGGAATGTATGTCATGGACCCAGAGCATAGCACGTCACACTCTCAGAACAGCAGACAAGCAGGCTGTTAGGCTCAGATTGCCACTGTAATTGACTAGATCCTTCAACTTATGCTATTAGGAAAAAATTGCTACTGTGATTGACTGAATCCTTCAACTTAACTAATAAAATTATGGTGAGGTGAAAGTCTGCTGAAACCGCCTGGTATTCATGTAAGCATGATAAACGTTATTTTCCATGTAAGTGACCAGTATTCTGGTGAAAAATGGGATTTTTCAAGTGAAAATGAAACCACAAAAGTTAAGAATAATATCATAGAAAATACTAAGTGTTGGTATTTTAAAGCTTCCTTCAGGATTTATTAGGTAAAGGAGAAAATTGGACTTTTTGACCTCTGCTTGTTACTTATAATTGAGAGTATATCAGGGAACACTTTTATTAACTGACTAATGATCATATTAGTCAAGAAGATGATAGCTCTAGGATGATGGGGAGGTCAAGTACTCTCATATAATTATCCTCCATAACTTCTATAAGACATGAGTTGGGGTTCAACTCATTAGGGAAAAATGTGAATGATAAAACAAAATTGAAGGTATGAGAGTTGAGTTAAATTTATAACCTCAGTTATCAAAGTTATTCACAGTAGATTATGAGACTCACGAGAGGCACCTGCTAGGTGAAACCATACCTTTTAAAAGCTACTATCAAGGACAGACGGGCTATCTGACTAGCTGTTATGTACAATGTACAATTGTACATGCACGAGTTTCCTGTGCGCAAATATTTGATACACATGCCGCGTAGTCGTCCCCTTGATAACCTCAGACCTGAGGAATAATCAATGGTAATAACCACAGCAAAAGTAGTGATCAAGGTTTTCACCCTAGGCAAACAGTTTGGTTCTACATGATGTGCGCAGTATGAACATTGAACTAAGGGATGTTTCTTGGCGTTAGTGAAGAGGTCAAAGTCCAAATACTTTGTCCTCTTTGATCTAGATAGATACCATTCTGTGGAGTTTCAAAAAACCACCTACAAATGGAAATCAAGCAATGGGAGGACCAAATGAAAGTCCATCATTGGACCAACATTCCCGCTCACAGACAAGCAAACATGTTTATAACTCACTCGCCCAAAGATGAAAAGAAATGCTCTGTCTGAGCAAAGAGGAATTAAGAATCCTTACCAGCTTTCTAACAGGTCATTGTAGCCTCAACTACCATCTAAACAAGATAGGCATTGCTCAAGATGCAAAATGCCGTCTCTGTTAAGAAGCCCTAGACAGCAAAATACAGCAGCCTTTCACACTCGACTGAAACTCTTCTCAAGGCTAATTTTAACACCTAAAGAAGTTACTGAAATCACTTCTAAAACAATCTTAAGCTATATTAAAACCTTAGATCTCTTTTAGAATCAACATGGGCATCTATCTAAGGTAGCAGTGACAAAGAGCTTTCGTAACTGACAGTCCTACTTATACCAATAATCAAGATAGATAATTAACACTTTTAAAGGGGGGGGGGAGTTAATGTCGCTTTCAACATATCACGAGGGAGGATTCAAATCAAGATAGTTACCTACACTGGTCACCCTTCAAGTCTTGACCTCGCAAATGTTCATATTAACAATAAGAAGAATAAAACCGCCCTCAGTAGCTTGATCTATAAGGTGGCGGACTAGTAACCTGGAGGTCGCTGGTTCAAGTCCACAGTTAATTGCAAATATTTAGTAAAGCTAGTTTGAGTAATTGTGATATATTGTGTTTAACACAATAAAATGATAAAACATTGTTCTTTAAATAACTGATATATTCGACGATCCATTTAGGTTTAAAGGAAATTCAAGGAAAAGTTGAGAAAGTTTAGAAGAAAGGGTTGTACTCACGTTTCTTGGCTCCCCCCTCGCTCACGATGTAGGTCAGGTCACTGAAGGCGATGTCCACGGGCGGACGCTTGGGCAGATGTGTCAGGGACTTGGGCTGGCAGGGCTGGATGGTCACCTTCACCGCCGCTTTCCTGTCAACAAGAGGCTCAGAGTCATTCACGTCGCTCAGCATGATGCTGGTGGCTTCCACTTGGACCATGATGAAATGGTCGACTATCTCTTGATGCACGGAACTGTTAACTGTTTTCAAGTTTGAAAATTTCACACTTTGAAGTGCGCTCAAAAAGTTCGACTCTTTTTCACAGTTCTAATCACAGCATTGGTACCGCGGGTTCTTTGATTTGCTTGTTCAAGGACCAAAACGGTCCTAGTCTGCTCTATTAGTTCAGAACAGAACTGTTGAAAACACTACAGTAAATAATGAAAATAAATTATAAATATAAAATTCTTTTATTAGTTAGGAATGACAGTAAGAACGAAGGAATATAGACAAGGAAAACAGAAATAAGAGAAAGGAAACCCTATAACAGTGAGAAGTAGGGTGACATTAATGGTATTAAAAGAAAATGAAAAAAATAGAGCAATTTTGAGAAGAAAAAAAAAATACAAATCTTATCTATGGATATGACTGGACCTAATATATCTTTAGATAAAATAATTCTCAATGATTAAAATAACTACTTGGTGTAATTTATTATTATAAGTTATTGTAAGAGAAAGAAGTTCCATTTTTATAGACTTTTTTATGACATTATTTCATCTTTCAAATTAAAATATTTCATTGGTTATTTCTATTCCCTTGGTCATTTTCATTAATAATCTTAAATTCTTTAGTTTAAAATAACCCTAAAATTTTAATGTTAACTTCATTTGTTATTTTCCTCACATACAAATAAATCACATCAACCTAAAAAACACAAAAAAATATTAGTAAAATAATTTAAAGTTTTACAGTGACGATCCGACGGAACTAAATGGCACAATTTTTATTAAAAATCCTCGAACTCAGTCACTATTCGGATTGCGGAAATTTTTTGCTCAATAATTATCCAATTTTTTTCTCTTTCTCGATGTAAAAAATAACAAATATGGAAGAAAAAACTGGCCGACAGAATGGAAAAACAGGTCCGAGACTTTGTTCGGACTCGGGAAAACGATTAGCCTTGAGTGTCGGACTGTCGGGTCACTGGCGGAGGGGAACACAGAGGAGACAGGGGGAGGGGATAGGAGGAACTTTGAAATTTCCGATAACATGAAAAAGTCAGTCTAGAAATACGTCAAGAAGTCTGCTATTAACATACAAGTAATTTATTCATGGGTTAGTACTGGGCGGCACGTGCTTATTCCAGGGTATTTTCTTCTCCACCAAGCCTGCAGCTTCTTTTCTAGATTATTATCATAAGCCGCAAAATGACGTATTCCTAGACACTTTTACAAGAGAAAAACAAAGAAATTGGCATAAATAAAACTAAGAGCATTTTCTTTTTCCACCTTATGACTTGGTTGGACCGTATCAATGATATGAGAGATCTCTCTGCTAGGGGTACAGAAGACAGCTGAAATAGTTTTTTTTCTTCTTCTTCTTTTTTTTAAGACAGACCTTTCCAGGACTGTCCAACTGCAAAAGAAAAATCATGTGCTTCTTCTAGTGCTCTCAATCTTTGCTCAGTAATTATTTCCCAGATTTTCATCATTGTATCCACACTACACTATCTAAGTAGGTACTTAAAATTACGTAGGTACATGTATAGTTGTATAGTATGTTATTATTTTCTCCGATTTACTTTCAAGCATATTTGAGGATACATATTTTTTTATGAATGGTTTAACTACTAGCGGGCTCAGAACCGACCCCTGTGCTCGCCCCTGACAAAATACCAGCTATCAGTCGGTAGACCTTGGGTCGACTCCCCTCTCCACACTAAATAATTTACATCGCGTAATTGCATAGGCTCCAATCCTAATCAGTAGTTATACTGATAGATGATAATAGCTATATAAGACAAAAATTTAATTATAATATACATATTATGTACCTACATTTGTACATGAAATAAGTAGATATGCATATAGGTGGGAAGTTAATTATTCAGTATAGGATGACAAAAAAACTAAAGAAAATAATTGGTATACTAAAGAAACCTTTCTAGTTCTGTAAAGGTGAAAACAACGCATTTTATGTCTTTTCACAATTTCAGATTTTACTTTGACACATAATAACAAATGGTTGGTCAAACAAATCAGAACTCACTTCAGAGTTCACACAAGGGAAGATTAGGTGCCCATCAGATTTTAAATAATTGAGAACAAAATGACCTCAACAAAGCCAATGTAGATAAATTGATCCATTACATATCCTGACTCAACGTTGCTTAACATGGTGCCATTAAAAATATATACAATAAATGCTAAGCATATATAGAACATATCCTCAAATTACACACAAACGAAATCTTTTATAATATAAGATATAGGTATACACATTACACACACCCACACAGACACACACACAACCACACAGACACACACACAACCACACACACCACAAACACACCATGTACTACTCTGTAAGCGCCCACAATACTCCAAAATGGAATCATTGTAAAAAGTTACATAAGTATAAAATAATCCCTAAAAATAAGTTCTGAGAGTTCCTCGAAAACCTTCCACCAATCTCTCATGTAAGCTTGTTCTGATAAAATTTCGAATCACCCTGTGGCCCTCCCGGACATGCCGAGAACAATAAAGTATTAGGAGCTCATGAAACACTGAGGCAATGTTTCTGATATTGTTTAATTTTCTAATCGCATCTCCACTATTTGGTAAATAGAAAATCTAAATATTCCATAAATGCAATTGAATAAATATAAATTACTAGCGGGTTTACACCCGCAGCTTCGCCAGCCCATCAGACACACATAGACACCACACACACACACACACACACCACACACCACACACACAGCACACCACACACACAGCACACCACACACACCACACACATACACATACACACACATACACACACACACATTACACACACCACACACACACCACACACACACACCACACCACACAAACACACACACGAACACCACACACACAACACACCACACAAACACACACACGAACACCACATACACACCACACACACACACACACACACACCACACAAACACACACACGAACACCACATACACACCACACACACACCACAAACACACACCACACACACAACACACCACACACAGAATATGTGTCGAAAAACTTGAATATTTTGTCCTTACCCGGCGTAGCTTAAGACCGGGTCATCAGAATTTTGCGATCGATGTGTCAAATGAAAGTTCAGACCCTTGCCTAAAACTTTCTCACTCTGAGTTGATAGGTTGTCACTTCAAATTTCGAGAAAAAATGTCATTTAGGTCAAAAAACGTGAATATTTCACGTGTTACCCATCCATTTTTTTTACCATACCTGACGTTGTTCAAGAACGGCTCATCAGAAATTCACGATCGATATGTCAATTGAAAGCTCTAACCCTTGCCTAAAACTTTCTCGCTTTGAGTTGATAGGTCGTCGCGACAAATTTAGAGAAAAAATGTCATTTAGGTCGAAAAACGTAAAAAAAAAATGTGTCGCCCATCCAATTTTTAGGACTCGCCCTTTTCCCCGCGGCTGGCGCCCCAGTCGGAATATAGTAAAATCCTTTCTTATTGCACATCTGCAATATATAGTCAACCTGTATATTAATTTTCAGCCTCTAGAAATTTACCGGTACGGAGAAACAGTGATGAAAAAGGTGAAAATATGAAAAAGCGCATTTTTTCATGTAAATGCGCCCCTTTTCCCCGGCGGCGGGCGCCCCAGTGGGAATATTAAAATCCTTTCTTAGTGCGCATCTAAGACCTAAAAGTGACCTACATACCAAATTTCAGCCTCCTAGGACATACCAGTGCTGAGAAATCGAGATGAATGAGTGAGTGACTGAGTGTTAACTTTCGCATTTATATAATATAGATTAAAAAACTGAATCGTAAACTCATTGCGGTGGAAGGTTTAGATATGGGTATTGAACCCTTGGGACACCCAGAGCCAGTGCTCTGGTTCCTTCCGTGTACACGACTGTACAGTGTGTAGCGTAAACCCAAGTGTACTGTTCATGCGCGGATATAGGGGGGGCACGGGGGGCACGTGCCCCCCCAGATTTTTTCGGTAAGCGGTGTTTCTCAAATTTCATTATACCTCACCCCGTATAAAAAATGAGTTAGGGGGCACGGGCCCCAAAATAATTCCCAATTCTAAGACTAATCCCGTAAAAAAAAGATCTCAATAAGTTAGGGGGGCACGGGCCCCAAAATAATTCCCAATTCTAAGACTAATCCCGTAAAAAAAAGATCTCAATAAGTTAGGAGGGGGGCACGGGCCCCAAAATAATTCCCAATTCTAAGACTAATCCCGTAAAAAAAAGATCTCAATAAGTTAGGAGGGGGGCACGGGCCCCAAAATAATTCCCAATTCTAAGACTAATCCCGTAAAAAAAATTCTCAATAAGTTAGGGGGGCACGGGACCCAAAATAGTTCCCAATTCTAAGACTAATACCGTAAAAAAAAGATCTCAATAAGCTAGGGGGGCACGTGACCCAAAATAATTTCCAATTCTAAAACTAATCCCGTTAAAAAGAAGATCTCAATAAGTTAGGGAGCACGGGCCCCAAAATAATTCCCAATTCTAAGACTAATCCCGTAAAAAAAAGATCTCAATAAGTTAGGAGGGGGGCACGGGCCCCAAAATAATTCCCAATTCTAAGACTAATCCCGTAAAAAAAATTCTCAATAAGTTAGGGGGGCACGGGACCCAAAATAGTTCCCAATTCTAAGACTAATACCGTAAAAAAAAAGATCTCAATAAGCTAGGGGGGCACGTGACCCAAAATAATTTCCAATTCTAAAACTAATCCCGTTAAAAAGAAGATCTCAATAAGTTAGGGGGCACGGGACCCAAAATAATTCCCAATTCTAAGACCAATAAGAAATAACTAAATAAAGTTGTCAAATCCACACAGATTGTCCGAGAAACCTGAAAATTTACCTATAGGTCCATTTGGATCAGGAAATATATCTCTAATCTCTAGTTTTCAGCTACACGGGATAAGGACATAAAATGGATGGGTGACACAAAAAAATCACATTTTTCGACCGAAATTAAATTTTTTTTCTCTCTCAAAATTTATCGTGACGGCGCCACGGCGGCGGCGTATCAACTCAAAAAGAGAAAGTTTTAAGCAAAAGTTCAAGTTTTCATTTGAGATATCAATCACGAAATTCTGATGAGCCGTTTTTGAGCTACGTTGAGTAAGGACATAAATGGATGGGTAAACAAAAAGTATTTACGTTTTTTGACCTGAATGATATTTTTCTCGAAATTTGTCCTGGCGACCTACCAACACAAAGCGAGAATGTTTTTGCAAGGGTTGGAGTCTTCGTCAAACATTGATTGCGAAATTCTGATGAGCCATTCTTGAGCTCCAGTAAGGACAAGAAATGGATGGGTGACACGAAAAATATTGACATTTGTGTGTGCGTGTGTGTGTGTGTGTGTGTGTGTGCGTGAGATAGGCTTGCGAAGCGGCTTGCTAGTTAGGTATATTGTGCGATTGTGCCCCCCCAGTACAAGAGGGCTATATCCGCGCATGGTACTGTTCTTTAAAGTTTAGCTTTTTCCAAATGTCGCGGCGCATAATAAAAAACGCTTCTGTTGTAGGGTAGACCATACTCGTCTTCTCCATGTGAGACGATGCTTATCTCCAGTTTCTTCGGTGAATGGTTCCATTGGTTGGGATTCAACGTATGGTATCCCCTGTCTACTGCTAGGAAATCCTTCTTACTCTTGTTAGAGACAAAGCCAATACATATTAATATTTCCTTCAGTTAACCATGTTCGCAAGTGTTCACTTCCTCCAGGCAAACAAAGAAGACACCTATTGTTACGTCATACCACACCAATGCAAATATACTAGGTTTTAGTCCTGGCTTGAGGGATCTACTGAATAAACTTGCAACATACAAGCTCAGGAATCTTCAACCCATGGCCCGCGAATAGACTTTAAATATAGACGCCAACCACCGGTAAAAACCTCAACGACGACAAAGTGCTGGGTTTTAGCTAGTAAGTGGCAAATATTTTCTATAAGGTTCTTGATTAAAAAAGGGTAATTGAAGGCTTTGCTGAAAAAACAAACTATCTGCATATCTGCAATTTTTTTCTAAATCGCGTTTTCGACGGTTTCGGGGTCACATAAATATGCTGCTTCATTGGTGAAGAGTCGCTGGCTCTTCGATAGTTATAAGAGTACAGATAGCTTGACAACGTTTCCCCTACAATTTTGAAAAATGCAGATAGCTCGTTTTTTGAGCGAGCCCTTCAATTGTGCCCCGGAACCACTTTCGCATTACTTCAGGGCACTTTACCTTATCATCCATGCCATTGCGGGAGCGGAAAACCCGGTAAGAATTTTCCGCTCCGGCCAGGAAACCGGGTCAGCAACCAATGCTTTTAACCACTGAGCCACGGAGGTCGGCAAACTTACATTAACACTTCCCGCGCCACGTCAGACGTATGCGTCCGACAGTGAGTTACCAAAAAAGTGCATGTCAGACGTATGCGTCTGACAGTCCTTCCTCACTTTAAATGCATGTCAGACCATTACGTCTGACACTACAATGTGTTTAGCATTTATAATACTGGGCCTGTGAGGAACATTTTCTTTTTTTTAAATCTGAAATATCTTGAAAACTAAGGAAGTTACACATGAAACGCATACGTCTGACATTTTGGGCCTGGGGGAAAATGCCATGTTTTTGCCTTGGGCACGGGAAGTGTTAATTACACAGTGATGTGCACCAACCGAGTCGATGTACGCTTGGAAAATTACCGAGTTGGGCTCTAAATCATAATTAGGACACTCCGGGGGTACAGAGTTGTCATGGCAAGGCATTAAGAACCATAATCATCTTAGTTTCTTAGTGCGAGGAAAATTCGAGACTTGCCATAGTACTTTAACTGCGGAATGTTACAAAAATACCAAGGTTGTGTTTCTGTCGTACCTGATGTGAGCAAGATTAATGGTAATTTCATGTTGAATCTTTGATTAGCTTATATTTATACAGTGTCTTCTATATTTAAATTTTTACTTTTTTCGATTTGATGAATTTGTTTATATTGTTGTTTGTTGATTTAAAGTGCTATACTTAAAATGAAAATGATTTTCTCTTTGTTAAAGTTTTGAGTAATGAAACGAGTCTGATAAAAAAATTCCCTCTGTACATACATTATGTAGTGCACTAGTAGTCAAGCGGTTAACTGGCTAGACTGATAATCCAGGTAGCGTAGGGATCGGTTGGTTCGAATCCCACCCAGAGCAAGAATTTTTCCTCATTAAATTGGAGTTTGTGACCACGTAACAACAAGACTCTGAGGGTTAGGTTGTAGAAAATGTTTTGAGCATTAAGCTCGTCTGGTTACCTTCCACTAAAGAGTGTTCTTATTATTATTATGTACAGGTTTGTAAGAAGAGCAGTCACCGTGGCCGAGTGGCATAGAGCACTACGCTTGTACACACGGTGACCTGGGTTCCATCCCCAGCAGGATAGGAATTTCTCTGCTCTGTACATGGATGTCTGGGGTCCACTCATACCTCGTGAGAAAAATAAGTAGCTATATGTATGGATAGGGACCGATGGCCATTACAAGAAGAAATATGGATATGTATAATTGTATATTGAAAAATGATTACATGTGGAGTTTCGTAAATGTTTAAATATGGAGTTTCGTATGCCCACGTGTGACACATCAATTTAGTCAATAGTCCGCTCATCCGCTGTCCTTAGAACTGGGAGAACTTACCCAACTAATGATTGTCTTGTCTTTTACTTCTCTTCATGAAATATCTTAGTACCTACTTACAAGGATAACTCAATCGTAAAATCTGCGCATACCTATAAAATAATGACCTCACCGTTCACATTTTATGCAAGTTTCTTAATTTTCAACAGGGTACAACTACAAAATAATGTAGGTACCTAACTACTTACCTATTTTCTTATTTTTAATAACTAACTTTTCTCCGAAATTTCCTCGAAACTTTTTCTTCTGCCAATGCTACGGAATTTCTACAAATTTAATGAAAACAGCGATCAACAACGAATACCGCGAATTTTCGTAGCTACCCCGAAACGCAAGGTAAACAAATATGCTAATCTTGTGACCTTTCTAAGAAAATTGCGTTAAAGATAATAGAAAACTACAAATTTTGCAAAAATCTCAAGATTCAACAGGGTTTAACATATAGATATCTGGCCAATTTTAATAATAATACTCTTTAGTGGAAGGTAACCACCAGGCGAGGTTAATTTTCAAAGCATTTTCTACCACACAACCCTCAAAGTTTTATTATCATGTGGTCACAAACTAAAATAATGAGGAAAAATTCATGCACTGGGTGGGATTCGAACCCCTACGCTATCTGGATTACCAGACTAGGGCGTCAATTACTTGACTACCAGTGCACTTTGATAGTAGTTTAAAAAAATAGATAAGTAAAATGGTAACGAGAATACGAAAAACAAGTTTTTCACTAAGGTATAAAGATGTAATTTACATAATTATGACATACATAAAACACAAGTAAATGGTGATACAGAACTTTAATAATTATTTTCATATAGTACCTAGGTATACAAGTACACAACTAATGAAATAGAGCTGCCTCACAATACACATTATTGATTATACAACACAAGAGAGGAAACATCATTATCTGAAATCATTAGAAAGGTAGAATGTACATTTTACGTACAATGTACATGTGCCTCATTAAATTGTGAGCTTACAAAAAAATCTGAAATGAGTTGACTACCTACCTATGTTTTTCTTATCTGCAAATCTCATCCATGGATAGCTAGATGTAGTTGTTGTTGTTGGAGTCTGGTTTGATAAGTAATAAATTGATTCAATGTGTTCTTTTGCCTTATTAGCAATTTAATAATGGATAACTTAAATACCTAGCTCATCCTGGCCTGGATTACTTCACTACCTATTTGTTTTGATATAGAATCATCCATCATGAGGATTATTGTCTTACTTTTTCAGCCTTTAACCTAAGAATTTGGTTAGCTAGTGACTAGTGGACTGTGTAAGGGTTCTGGTGGCTAGGTAATACATCAAGCTTGTCCAGCCAGCCTATATTAACACAAAACAGAGTTTATATGTACAATTTTAGATATTTTGTTTTATTGTATACAAGATATCAGACATACTAATTATAAGAAGTCACCATTATTAACATGATATTTAGCTACCTACCTAATCAACAAAAAAAAAGGGTACTCCCAATGGTTGTAACACAATACTTTATGCAGTTTTTTTTCTTATCTTCCTTCAAATTCTTTTTCCTTTTCAAATATGTATACACATAATATATTATACAAATTAGGTATTTTCTTGCAAAAGCAAATTCACCATAATATATTATTATTACTTCCGTAGCTTGGGTTTGTACTTCAGGAGAGCAGCATATTTGTTAAGCAGAATTTCCCAGTAATCAGTGATGTGTTTCATTTTCAAGTTCTTTTTTACAAACTCATATCCTCTGCTTGCAATTTTCTCTGCTATATCATCATGATGCATGAAAAAATGGAGTAACTCCTGAATCTTTTCCTTGGAAATATTCTTATCAACTGGGACATAATGTATCCAAGGCTTCATTGCTGGGTAAAAGAATTCAATCCATTCATTACCCACATGGAACACAAGAGATTTACAGAGGAAGAGATGTTTGAATCGGAAGCTTGCTGCAACACCACGGAAGTTGAACAAATACTTGTACTTGCAATGCTCTTCAAAAGAAACTTCTTCTGCAGGAGGAGCATTCAATGTGTCGGCATCAGATTTCCATGCTTGGTTCTTAGTATAAGCAGCATCAACAAGTTTCAAGTTCTTCCGGGATAACATAATCAATGCATCTCTCTCACTACTTGTTCGGGAACCTCTGAAGAAACCTTTGTTAAGCTTTTCATTCCATGGATATTTCTTAGCCTCCTCAGATAAAGCCTTTCTATGTTTGTCCCACCTTCCTATTCCTGTAGGGTATAATTTTATTGCAGGGCCACCTTCCCAAAATGCCCATGCTGGATACATGATATCAGAATAATCATCAGTTTTGCTAAATGAGAAAACAGGTAAAAGTTTGGACTGGTGCTTGTGTACTTGTGGATAATCTCTTGAGTTGATGACAAACTCAACATCCTTTACCTTGTCCTTGACTCTGTTAAGAAAATATTCAACACCAGCACATCTAGCAGGAAACATGCAAGTTCCAACCCGGTGCACTTGGTGATCTATTATTTGAAATAAGGTACCCTTTTCTTTAACTAAACTTATATCTTGCTCATAAATTCCTTGGGAAAAAGGTTGAAGATCTTTTTCTATAACAGAAAAATAGCAATCAATAGCAGTGCAAGGTTTGTAGTTTTCTTCTGCTTTCTCAATGAGGTTTAATATCTCATTAGATTGTTTTGAGTATTTTGAATGAGCAGGTTCACCATGAGATGAAACACATGTAAAATACAGTAGTGTCATTAAACAAACACTTGAGAGTTGTTCAAACTTCATTTTGATTTTAATTTTTAGTGCCTAAATAGAAAGTTGGGCAATAGAATTTATAAAAAAATGATACTTTTCATTTAGTAGGTACCTTGAACTTAGTGAGAACAAAAACAGATTTTACAACTTTTCTTTTTCTTTTAAAGTTTTTACATTTCTAATGCTTCAGAAATCAGGGCCAATAGGTAACACTACAGTTGTTAAAACACCTAATTAATTGAAAACACTTGAATTGATCAAGAAGTGTCTCATTTACTTAAATAACAAAGCTTGATAGATTTAATTGTTGTTGCAATTTCAGAATAACTTAAGATATTTTTTTTGTTTTCTTAACAGAGTCAAGGACAAGGTACCTACATTTTTTGTTTCATACAGAATATAAAGATACCTGATAAATATTGATATGTA
>CM044955.1:23877602-23888448 GCA_024516035.1 Bactericera cockerelli | reverse complement strand
CAAACTCGTTTTTACTAAATCTACGCTGAAACCGGGACTTGAACCACCGACCTCCAGGTTACAAGTCCGCCGCCAAGCTACTAGTAAGGATTTTACTTACAAGGGGGCTAGTTTCCTGTACACGTTCTCCATGCAGTACTGCTGCTGTACCCTCCGCTTCTCTAGCGCCACTTGGTTCTCCAGACACCGCAGAGCAGTATCCACGCTTCCCTCCTCCTCCAGCCTTGTGCTCTGAGCTATCAGCTGTCTGGCATACGTCTGGGCTGAGCTCTCCTTGGCGTCTTTGCTCCTGGTCGAGTCTTCTCCGAGAATCTGTTTCAGTTTCGTCTGAAAAGCAAGCAATTCAATTATAGTGAGATTCCAATAACATTCATGAGCCATGTGATTTCGTAGAACAACATAATTATTGAGACATGAGAATACAGTGCTACCAGAGAATATAATGTGTAGTAAGTAATTGAAGGTCGAACATGTTTAAACAGTACTTGTGTACGCAGGAAACCTGGATAAACTGGGAAAAAATCTCAGCCCTATTTATAGGAGAGTTCCTGCTTAAAAAACTTTTTGAGCAGGAAACCTTTATCAGCAAGAAAATATTTTTCCTTGAATTCCTGTTTATATCCAGGCTGAACTGTTTTAACAAAATATCAAACTCTGTGATTTACATAGCCGTTGTTTGTTGTGACTACACAATGAAGTATTTTTTCTGATGTCTTTAGATAATATGATTGGTAAAGACAACATCCATAAGGTAAAGATAAAACATACCTCTTGTTTGGTCAAAGAACTATACAGCTCATGGAAACTCCCATGTGTCTCGTACACAAGGTCACACAGGCGCTCATACTTCTCCCTCTCCATCTCCATCAGCAGCATGAGCAGGCACTTGACACTCAGCATGCAGTTCATGCCAGTGGCCAGGCTGGTCAGCAGGTGAATGCTGGCCTCCAGACTGGTGGCTCGGATCTGGAAGAGCCTGTGTAGGGCGGGGCTTGTGGTGTGGGATATCTGAGAGGCGTGGCTATGGCTGACCTTGCACCAGGCAGACGCTAGCTCCTTGCGCAGCTGTTGACTCGACTTCAGGTGACTAGTGCTCTCTCTGGGGAATAGAGATTTTATTATTACCTAGCAAGTAGTAAAAAAAAATCAATTCCAGTGTTTTTCGAACTGTAGTCTGCCAAACCCTGGGAATAGTGATACTTTTTGTGAGAGAAAAAAAAACCGAGGAGTCACGAATGTTTTCAGAAGTAAAAACAAACATAATTAATAACTACTATTTGGGTTTTGAAAACCAATTACTTACTCAGTTACTTCACCTTTATTTTAGATTTATGTTTGCTTATTGTTTTGCGTTATTTTGACTCAAAAGAGCTAGCAGATCCACCTTGAGTGCAAAAGTTAGCTATGAAACACTGAAATAAAGTTCGCGCTTCGTCCAGAATGGATTTCCTATGAGAACCCATGTTCTGCTGACATTACGGTTTGGGCCGATCCGACACCGGTACTCTAGGTGAGTTTAATGTGAGTCACTGGATTGTTTGGCCAGCAAATGGTGTATATAACTCCCCTCATTCATAATCTGAAGATTTCAGGGCCAAAGCCAGCATCACGAGCGTTCGAATTTGAATGGTCACCCATCCAAGTCCTATCCTCGCTGGACGTTCCTTAACTTCAGTGACTGAATGAGAACTGGAGTATGCAACGATCGACCGCGACGCTGTCATTTCTCGCTTGTAACGCCGCCACAGGTCGCCATCTGTACAAACAGCTTCTCATTTTTCTTCACGCGGTATGAGTGGACCTTGAAACATCTAAAGTACAGAGCCAAAAAAACTTTAACTTTGCCGGGATTCGAACCCGGGTCATCTGCATACAATGTCCTGAAATAACATACCATGGGTCTAGAGAACCTGAAGTTGTTTCACACACCAACATACATACACTCAAAATTACGTAAACTTGTTGTCTTTAAATATCTGTCGCGCGCTTTTTTTTCAGTTTATTGTAATTTCTGTTCTTGTTTTTTTTTTTTTTTTTTTTTTTAAGGCGAAAATTCCCGTATTCATACACTCAGCAGTCCACATCCATACCACCAAACCGCGAAAAGTAAAGATCCAAGAATCAACGAAGAAGCAAATTTCTATAAAAGTACCTAGCCCATCTCGATATGACCTCGACAGTTGAAAGGGACACAACGGTCGATCGCACATAAAAAGATGTAGTTCCGTTCGAGCCAAAATTTCTACTTGAGTTTACTGGAGACCATCAGTCCCCCCAGCTGTAGCCAAGCTGATTACAACAACAACCATGTTGAATTTGAACACCAACACTTAATTGCATGTTGAATAACACCTCTAACTTACAACATGTTGAATTTGAACACCCCTAACTTACAACATGTTGAAACTTGAACACCCCTAACTTACAGCATGTTGAATAACACCCCTAACTTACAACATGTTGAATTTGAACACCCCTAACTTACTGCATGTTGAATTTGAACACCCCTAACTTACAGCATGTTGAATAACACCCCTAACTTACAACATGTTGAATTTGAACACCCCCTTCTCCAACTGTTGCTTGACTATCAGTAACTTTTCTTCGCATCTCTCCTGGGCATAGTGCTTGCATTTTGTTTTTTCTATCTCTGTCCTCAGGTGTGACAAGCTGTAATACAAAGAGGGGAAATATACAATTACAAATTCTCCACGATGTGAAAAGCACTGGTTGAAATTTGGTACATTTTTTCCTGTAAATGGCTTTTTAACATCTAGGCATTAGAAATGGGTGTTTTATGCTGGAAATTCACTAGCCAGCTACACGCAGAAACCTCACCAAGCCTGGGTTGGCTCTGGAACAGCCAGCATCACGAGGATTTGATTTTTACAAGTACAAGTTATTCAATCTCTAGATGTTTTAACTGGCTCCTTTTTTTATACGCCCTGTATAAGGCACAAACCTTTTATAAACTAACTCCTGTTTTTAATTAAATGTATACGGTAACTGTAACATGATAGAAGAAACAGTTTTCGGTCAGAAGGGTCAGAATTTTTTAAATATGGCTATTGGCTATTCTCTGCTCACAATAGAACTGACTAGGTCCAAGTGTTAATTAAATTGTACAGCTACGACCAAGACATATAATAATACTATGGCTTAGTTTTATAGAAAATATAAATTACAGTTTATTTGATTTAAAAAACCTTGTTAAAAAAAAAAAAAAAAAAAAAAAAAAAAAAAAAAAAAACTGCAAAAGGAGTGTAACGCCCTCGTCGTGATGTGAACATTGACCATGCAGTTGAACCAAGAAAACGCCCGAGCAATTGTGACCAGGTTATAAAAAACTACAAAAAAAAATAAAATGTAACATATTGAGACAAATAACCCCCACATTTAATTAGTTTAAAATTCTTTTTTATTGTAATTTGTAATCTCTTGTTCCAGTTGTTGTTAGTTTTTTTTTATATTATTATTCGTTTCCTTCTTTCATTTTTATGTTTTGGTCACATTATTTCCATGTCAAAATTTGAGTTCCTAAACAACAAAAAAATTGAGGTTTTCAAAATAATAATTCAAGATGGATGAATTTTTTAGCCTATTGATGAGGACACAGTAATAACTTAGTACTGTACGGATAAAACATTAAATTAAGTACAAAATTAAACTAACAACTTTATATTCCAAAACCATATATTTGGAGAAAAAAAGTCATTTTTCTTTGACACAAGATGTATCAAATGTTTGGATTTTTTGGAGTTAGATTAAATTAGAGACACTTACCTCTTTCCAATGAGCTCAATATCAAACTCTAGGTCCACATTACTACCCGTCTGAGTTGTGCTACTGTTGAGGTACTTGCAAAGGATGTTAAAGTCAGTGTTCATTCTCTGAAGTAGGTGGAATAGAGAACTCTCGAAGTCATATTTATGGTACATTGTATCATCTTGCTGCAAATACAAGAGAAATAAATTGAGGAAATTATTATAATTTTATGATTTTTATATTTAAACTATAAATAGTTTAATAGTTTTTTTTTTAATGAAATTGACAGCTGTACACCCATTAGACAATAAAATCTAGAATTAAATACTAAAATAAAATTAAGAATACCTACATATTAAAAACAAAGTATGATTACAAAGTATCAGACTTTCTTGATCCAAGTAAAATAGACCTAACAAAAGACTCAGAACATGAAAAAAAATCTATACCTGTATCAAGAATTAAAAAAATATTGGTTTTTTTTTATTAATTTTTTAAAATAACAAACACAATAGTTCCATTATATTTACAAGTGTCAGAGTAAAATGCATTTGTATAATTGTATACACAACTCTGAAAAATAATGATCATATACTGTCTCTGTGTGGGGGCAAGATAGAGCAGGGCTATCGCCATATGTTGGGGTGTTAGAATCACGTAACGCGAAAAACTTGGTCGCGACGCCTTGCTTCGGTAGCAATAAGAGCATAAATAACAATAAGGGCGGATGATTAAAAACACTGCAAGTTAAATTAGTAACAACTAAAGAGGGTAGAGTTTATTGATAAAAGCACAATCAATTTACACGTGTAACTTAGTAAATATGAAATTATACAAGTTGTAAGTTATGAATTATTAAAGTGGACTGTATGGTTGAGGTGATGAAAAGGTCTGAGCTATGCCAAGCAACAATTATCACCAAAGAAGTATCTTGGTGATTTAAACTGTATAGCACTTTAGGCAGTCAGAAACTCAAGTATCAACTGGTTCCTGTTCGCGAGAGAACTTAGAGTAATTAAAAACACAGAATGAAAACTTGAGGGAAAAAGAACTGGTAAACAAAAGAACACTTTGTACCAAAGGCCGAGTTGACAGTTAATGCACAACCGGGGAGCAACTGCTGGTGAGTTGGAGTTAGTTTTACAACTGCGAGTGAGTTGGAGTGTAAAGCACAACTAGGAGTGACTTGACGACTAGTTGGTGACTTCACAGCTTGTTAGTGGCTTTACGACTTGTTAGTGACTGCACTACTTGTTTGTGGCTTTACAACTGTTAGTGACTGCACTACTTGTTTGTGGCTTTACAACTGTTAGTGACTGCACTACTTGTTTGTGGCTTTACAACTGACTTGAGATTTGAACTCAAGTCCTTTAAGAAGATTCCTTCCGAAGGGGAAATCGGCAGGAGTTTGTTCCGGCCTTTAGACCATAATCGGTAAAACCAATCAGAGTCAAGGAGGAGGTCCCAAAGGTTTATATCTTGGGATTTCCCATGAGGGGAAGTTAGAGGAAAAATTGACTAAATATATGGTCCGTCCCTGATATTCTATGATCGAGACGGTATGTCTAAATCGATTAGGTAAGATTCTTAAAACAATAAAAAATAGTAACTATAATAGGTTATGAGGAAAAAATATGATTTATGAGGGTATGTCACCCAATGAACAATATTAGAGGCATTCATTCTCTGTCGCATACCGAGAATAAGATTACAAGTAAGAAATGTAAAATACCTACAAAAAGGATGCCGGAAATTGGTAATAAATGAATGGGCTATCATAAAAAGGGCGATTGTAAATTCCCCCGCTTTCATACAAACTCCCCCGATTGCAAATTTGGGACTTAAAAAGGTACATGAAAACTCCCCCGATTGCAAAAAAAAGGTATAATGTAAATTCCCCCGATGGTCAACCTAAAAAAAATAACAAAAATGTCAGTTTATTGAACATTTGTAATCACTAATCAAGTTTCGATATGCCTTGGGTGTATAGTAGGTTTAGGTAAAATACAATGAAGGCCATGCCTTGGGTGTATAGTAGGTTTAGGTAAAATACAATGAAGGCCATGCCTTTGGTTTATAGTAGGGTTAGGTAAAATACAATGAAGGCCATGCCTTGGGTTTATAGCAGGGTTAGGTAAAATACAATGAAGGCCATGCCTTGGGTTTATAGTAGGGTTAGGTAAAATACAATGAAGGCCATGCCTTGGGTTTATAGCAGGGTTAGGTAAAATACAATGAAGGCCATGCCTTCGGTTTATAGTAGGGTTAGGTAAAATACTATGTAGGCCATGCCTCGGTTCATTAATTGAAAACTATGTCTATATGGAAAAAAAGATTGCCTACATACCTAAAAATATACAATTTTATACCTGTACGTACAGAATCGGGGGAGTTTACCATGTAACCCTCAGGTAATCAAATATTTTACCGGGGGGAATTTACAACCGGAAATACGAACCTTTCAAAAAACCGGGGGAATTTACATGTGTCCCATAAAAATATAGAAAGCTATATTAGATCCTTAAGACAAAGGACCTTTGCGAGGAAAGATCACAAGAAATATTACGTTAGGTAATATTTATTCGTGGAACTTAAAATGAATCTCGTGAGATATTATGTTTGGGAAAAAACCCAAATTGTGTTCGGTTGAAAGACTGAACATATACCATGGTATTGTCAAGTGCCTAATTTTGTGTGTCACCTTTCCCTTTACACCTATTTTTCCCCCCTTCTTCTTTTTCTTTTCCTTCTTATAAGAATGAAATATTTTACTATCACACTTACATTTCCTTCGTTATTCTTTGATGAAATTGTTTGCAGTAGCTTTTGTTTACTTTGGTTCAAGGCATTGTACTGGGAGTTTAACTGGTTATTTAACTCTATAAAATTTGCTAGGTTCACTTCGATTTTTCTTGTTTGAGATTTCAGTCCAACTTCAGCTTTTGGAATAACATCTTCTTGCAAATGAACCACATCATTCCTGAAGGAAAAATATTATAGGGATTAGTATTATCACATGAAATTAAAATTACTAACAACCTCAGTAGCTTGATCAATAAGATAGCAGACTCCTAACCTGGAGGTCAGTAGTTTGAGTCTCAATTTTAGTAAAAATTTAGAAGCATGAGTTTGAGTAGTGTGACATAACAAGAGTGATTTAACACTAAAATTAAAGAAATACTTTTCTTCTTTGTATAAATAAGTATCTTAAAAATACATAGGTAATTATTATGACACTAACTAAGGGCAGAAATCTAAAACTCTTGAGTGAGAGAGTGTCATTAGCTCGGACAAGCCATATTTGTTCTTTCTTAATATTTCTGCATTCCTAATTTCCTAGTCCTACAGAGACTATAACTAATGTCAAGGTATGTATTTCAATATATCAATGTGATATTGAGGGAAAGAATAAATGCACTGTTCCCGGCTGTTATTTGTTATTTATAAAAAATAGACATACATTCAAAATTATTTTTACCAGCTGGTTACATAAATGTATTTACTACATGTAGCTTGAAGTATGTGTGTATAAAACAGTATATAATTTGTATTTTTATACACTCATTGTATATTACAACTTTTGTTATGAAAATACAAAGTACATTATTTTTGCCATTGGTCTGGAGAAAGCTTTTGTCTTACCTCAATAATTGAAGAACTTTTTTCTTTTCTGCCAGAACTTGATCACTGTCTTGAATTTCTCTTTCCAGGCATTCAATATCACTTGAACTGATGGGTTTTAACTCTACATCATCAAATATTTGCTTGCTTTTTGATTTAAAATTATTTTGACAACATACTTTATACCTGAAACACATCAACAAGAAGAAAAAAAATATCCTTGTAAAACCTGCAAATTCTGATTAGTTGCTATATTTGACATACCATTACTGAAATATTAGCACATTTTTCTTTCTTTTTCCTGTGAGAATTTGCCCTAAAACTTGAAATTTATTGCAATGGCCTAGATTATTTTCTTTTAATTTTTATATTTATTTATTAATAAATAAACTTATTTTGAAATAGGGCTTTTCATTAATTAATTCTGACCTGCTGTTTAAAAGAATGTGTGTGTTTCATCTGAGCATGGTTAGTGGGGTCTGCAAATTGAATGTATAATACTTTGTAAAGCAGGTGTACCCCACTAGTTAATTATAAAACTACATAATTTATAATTGTGATCTTAATTTTATGTCTAATATTTCAAGTTCTAAAATCTTTGTACTCTATGGCTCAACACAAACTTACCAACTAGCTACCCAGATAACCCACTCCCAACCTGGGTTGGAAGAGCCAGCATCACAAGGGTTTGAATTTGAATGGGCACCCATTGAAGTCCTAACCTTGGTGGACATAGATTAACTTTAGTGACAGAACAAGAACTGATATTCTTCATTGTGGTTTAGAACTTTTTTTTAAAAATTAAATTTGGAATATTATTTTGTAATGAGATGTTTTCTTCATATAAGCCAACATATTTAACTTGATATGTGGCAGAATAACTTACTTGATTACTTTCTCAGGTAGGAGACAGTTATCAATTCCAATATCTTTCAAACTCTCAATGAATGGTTGAAGGGAAGAACTATAGGTTAGCATATTTGATCCTCGGATGATTGATTCTGTTATACCAAACTTGGTGTTCTTTAAAATTCTCAGGACAGGGTTGGATTTCTCAAGATTCTCCTTAAAAAATATACACAGGTTAGTAAACAATGCATACTTAATTATTAAAGCAATGTCTCTGTAAATTAAATAGGAGATATCGCCACTTTCAGGGCAAAATCAAAAGACAAAATTGAGAATTTAATTAATGACTTGGACCTAGTTTTTGCCATCTATGACAGTATGCAAAATCTAGACTTAGTGTCACAGAGGTATTACCTACAAAAATGTCTATTAATTCTCTCATATATATCATTCTATTCACTCTTTAAATGGTTTCTAAATGGTAGGAAACTATAGAAGTCTGCCCCATAGTGGTCATTGCATCTGACTTGTAACAAAAAGTTATCCTGCCATTTGGGATTTTCACCACATGATACTGTTAGCACCCTGAAGCTACATGCTAAATTTTACTGCTCTACAACTCACCATTATTTAAATTATAGAATACCCTCACATACATACAAACAGACCATTTGAAAAAAAAAATACTTTAGGTATAAGTTATGAGTCCTCTCTTATAACTTGTTAACTTTTTATGCCTTGAATTGTTTATTGAATATTTTCAGGGTGAAACTTTCAAACTTTCTCTGCACAAATTAGCAAAATTTGACTTCTTCAAATATATGAGTGTGTGGATAGGTAGCGTTAGGTAAGTTAACAAAAAGAGGAATCACACATAAAGATCACCAACAAAAGCTTGTTGGGTAGGATGGTTTGGTGGTGGCATAATCTTAGATTTGCCAAAGTGCAGGTGATTTAAGTGGGTTATGCAGTGACAAGGTTATCCAATAATAACTTACCAAAATATCATCAACTTACCATTTTTTATTATGATTTAATTCTATTCTCAAAAGGGGGCAAAATATCTTCTTTCAGTCAGCAAATAATTGAAAGTCCCAATAGTACCAAGGAAAAAAGGACCCTTCTTTCTCTTTTAGTAATTGAAATATAGTAGTTGAATTAGTTCTTGAGTCCGGACAAACAAGGTTCCAAAATATAGATAAGTTTTGAGTTGAGATTGTTGAGAATTTCTCATTTCTTACCCTTCTTGATTTTCTTGAGAAATTCTACATCTTGTTAATTATTTTCAGTTACATTTTTTGAAAATTTGAACAATTCCTATTAAATACAGTGGTGCCAACTCTTAGATTTTTGTAAGCGTATTTTCCATGATTTATTTAAACATGGCGGAAACTTTTGAATTTGTTTTATCAATATGAAATCGACTGTTTTCAAGTTCAATTATTGTGACAAGTTTAAACATTAATTTATTCTTTTATTTTACTATCAAATCACTGAATAGGAGGTTTAGTCCAATAATTTTGCCTCGAAAGTTGAAAAGCAATGCAAATTATGAACATACCTAATTTACCAATCTAGACTGGTATGTAGAGACTTTTTTTATCCCAATAGGTTTCACTATAGGGTGGTCCCGAGCTTGCTATGGGGAAAACTTCAACCTTGACGATTCTTTCATCTCTTCTTTCAACTCTTTCGAGAGACATCTGAATGCCCATGCAAACAGGCGCTTCAAGCAAACGCCTCTGCATAACAAAATCAGCTGATGAGACTAATGACCCGGGCATCCCTACAGTGAGAACTCTGCATACCACCCCTAGATTAATGGGTAGAAAATTCACCATTTTTTTTTAACAAATCCATATGAAAACAAACTATTTCATTTCTTTCTACACTTGTAGGACAAAATTTAATGGTAAACGGTTCAACAATTCAACAATTCTTCACTCATGAATATGGATTTGTAACTTTTAAGTGAACACAATACATACCATATTGGTACAGAATTTTTTCATATACAGGTGGACCAAAAAAACGTTTACACCCGTTAATGGTAGATTACTGACGACATTTCCAGCCCGGATCTGCAATCCATTTTTTCGGATTCGCCTTTATAACTGCACAAAGTGATTTTTTGCAACTTTCTGAAAAAGTCCGACTTTGGCTTATTCTTCAGGTCAGTACTTTTTTCCTGTTTAAGATGAGTTGATTCTGAACAATTCTGCAGAAAGCCAACAAAATTTCGATGTTTCTAGTTATACTACTTTATTTTTTACGGTTTGTTTTGGCATCTTTTTTGACACCTGAATAGAAAAAAAATTCTCATGTAAGTTTTTTACACTTTGAAACACTCAAGATTTGCCCGAGCAAATTTTGGCACAGACATGGGCAAGTTTGATAAAAGTTGGCGGCCAACCCAAGGATGCTAAAAAATAATTTTACGATTTTTTATCACGTGATCTTCTGGGAAAACGAACCGGGTAAGTCTCAAAAAATGATGTTCAAAATCTTAAAAGTGTTGACCGTGTAGGGTCGTCTTGTACTCAAAAAGTAATTAGCTATTTATGTCTGATAATTATTTTCCTTGGAATTAATTAAAGGCCAGTCAAATGAA
>CM044955.1:23844222-23877502 GCA_024516035.1 Bactericera cockerelli | reverse complement strand
AAGGAACCCTCGAAGAACTGGTGTATTGCCAACGTGCCATCGATGCTCGATTGATTCGGTTTGTTTATATTGCGTGGTACCTACCGTGCTATGGTTTGGCCGATACTATGGCCCTATAGCCTAGGGTCGGAAAAACAGAAACTGATTAGTATATCTATGTAATATCTTACTGGACGAGTCCTTCACAATATCGTTGTTGGCATACTTGAGCACCACATTACTCTTGATGTCTGCATGCGCCATCTTGTCTACTTCGGGAATTTCGCTGGACAGATTGGATCCTGTAAACAAAGAAATGTTTTCACATAAAGCTCGGACTCATCTGTCTATACATCTGAACAAAATCTGAATGTATGGAGAAATCCGACACATCTGACGGATATTTTGGAGGAAACAGTCGGTCGGGTGGTCAAATGAAATTTTTTTCGATCTTGGCCGACTATGACTGAATGATCAAATTTTTTTTTCTTTACTATAGGTACTCTTATTCCGTACAGACGGTATGGATATATTCTTATTTTACTCTGTCTTATTCCGTTTAGGCTGGGTCGACGTTGTTCAACCGCATGGTTGAGATTGGTTGGTTTTGGCACATTTTTACGGCTGGATGCCTTATCTAACGCCAACGATTCTATTTAACGTCCTGGATTAGGACGGGGTTTTTACCCTCCATTCGCTGGGAATCGTACCAGCTACCCACATTAACCCCACCCAGCCAGGGTAGGGCCGGAAAAATGTTATAATCTGAATGAATCACCTCAAACGTGACTTATATTCAAATATACCAGATTTAATCTGGGATTTTTTAGTGTGTCCATTCAAAGCAAAAGAAGGGAAAAGATAAAATTAAAGTCTTAGGTACCATTTATTTTTTTGGTGTTATCAGACAAAGGCACGACGGCGTTGTTCAAGACATCCGACTTGGGGAAGGGTTTGCCGTTCCGGATGTCATGCTTTCCATTGTTGATTGCCGTCACCAGCTTGCGGACGTTGTCCCCGTACTCTCCACACGACACTTCAATCACTAGGAGAGGATGAGAGAAACAAGGTTATTATTACCACACGACACTTCAATCACTAGGAGAGGATGAGAGAAACAAGGTTATAGACTGAAAATTTATAAAACTACAGAGAAATGTTCGATTAGTATAATGCAAACTATAGGTGCTCATGTGAGGTGATTCATTTAATGTACTGATGTGAGGTATTTAAATTATATGAATCATTAAAAAAAAAAATGTGTTGACAAAGTCTCATCCTTGAGTAAGAAAACTCTTTAGTTGCCAAATAGTGCATGGTTAAATACAACCGAACTCAGTGGATGGATTATTAATACGGTGTAGGACTCCGAACTTGGAGGGCCGTGGTTTGAGTCCAAAGCACGGATAATTTTATTAAGCTGGTTTTAGTAGTTTTTGTCATTCATACAATAATTATAACTGCCTTAGCATACCGAATCTGCCTTGCTATAAGTACCATAGGTAATAGGTATATTTTAAATTTACCTACGTGACAAAGTAAGGAGAAATACCTAGTTAGCTGTGTACTAGATTTCATTTAAGAATACAATGTACGAGTATACATAATTATAATATTTAGTCAGAGAGCAGTATAGATAGGTACAGGTTTACAGTGATTTGGATTCAATTTTACTAAATCAAGCTTTCTTTTGTGAGTATAAAAGCAAGGCTCGCTGTAAAGTTCCCTGCTATCTAGGAAATCATATAGGTAATAATTATACCTATAGTAATTTAAAAAAATGCTTCATTTTATCAGATGACATATTGACTGAAGTGAAATCTGCATTATCTATGTTCACTACTTCACTATTAAAGATTGAACAGTTCCTCTGGCAAGATTCGTCACTGCATTGATAGTATTTTCATTCGTCCTGTAAGATTAGATCTGTCTGATAGCTCTGATACCTGATCATTTCATCTCATGAAGATAGCCTTGAGATGAAGTGGTTCTGTGCACTACTATACAGTGTCCAACACCATCAAACAGTGGAGTTTTTTTCTACTAAAATATTTACTGCTGAATAATTTCTTATTTTAATCACGACTTAGATATCAAAAGTAGTCAGCGAGGTCGAATGGAGTAGAGCACTAGGCTTGCATGCACGGTGGCCTGGGGGTTCGAATCCTGGCTGGGTAAAGAAATACTCTGCACTTTGCATGTTACAAGTTCTACTTATACCTCGTGAGGAAAAATGAGATGTCTACTGCCAGGGCAAATGACGTTCTTAGGAGTCTATAATGCTGTGCTTTCCCACCAAGGCTGTGATATATTAAAACCAAGGTACATACCTACTTACGATTTAAATAATAAATAATGCCTAAAAAAAGTTCAAATAATTATACATTGTATTTTTTTTATAATACATTTCAAAATAGTTCTTTTTTAAATACTCATCGTACAGATAGTCATTTTCCGAAGCTTACTGCCGATACTTGAGCTAGACTTTAGACTATTCTTTAAGAGGGTTAAATAGCATTCTAATTTAAAAGTACATAATTATGAGATCCACCCTGTAAACTACAAGTGGCATATTTGCATATTCACTGGATACCAGCCGACCATACTTCCTGCTGTCCTCCATAGCTCTGTCTTGTTTCTACTCTACCACTGAACTCCACGATAAAAAAACAAAGACTTACCAAGGTACAAAAAATGAGTTCAATAATGTGATAATCGACACCCGTCTGATTCAATAAACAAGACCGAGTTTTTGATTTAGAATTTCTTCACATATAAAATCATTAAAAAAAAAAAAAAATACCAAATAAAAAGTATAAAATAAGAATGTGACGTTGAATGACTTTTAGTTCAAGTTTTTTTTCCTTCTAATTTTGACAATGACAAAGAAAACTTTCTTTGTCCAGTCACGGAAATCTCAGTTGATAGTCTCTACCGGAAATACAGGGATAATAATTATTTCGTCTTATTTATACTGTCCGATAAGAACTATTAAATCCCATTCATACAGCAGTAAGCCCAAGACATATATTCACTGTATGGATCAACACTAGTTGTTTCTCCAGTGTTGCAGATCGCATGACCGTCATCCTTCTCTGTCATACCACTTCCGACCGCCAAGACAGGCAGACCACTTCCGACCGCCAAGACATATTATTATGTGGTAAAAATCCCAAATGGGAGCATAACTTGCCATGAGAGCAAATAAGCTCGAAACAGCTGTCCAGGTATGTTCTGGTATTCATGTACATCTAATACAACTTCTCACTTTTCTGTTTATACTGATACTGACTCATGTCCCAGCTGGGTTTCGAACCCGCGACCTCTGGATTCACACTGAACTTACAGAAGGAGGCGGGGTTGTGGTAGGAGGGGCACACGAGGCCCAGGGTGGACAGGAAGGGCACCAGCTGCAGCGTGGACCCCTGGTAGACGCACTGGCCCTCGGCCAGGGTGTACAGGTGGTCAAACATCTCGAAGAGACGCGCGCTGGGCTGGTGGATGGTGCAGATGATGGTGCGGCCTCCCCGGGAGAGACTCTTGAGCAGAGAGATGCACTGGAAGCAGGAGGACGAGTCCAGCCCACTGGGGAGGAAAAGGGTTAATCAGTCAGTATATCAGTATAAACAGAAAAGTGAGAAGTTGTACTAGATGTACATGAATATTAGAAACATATACCTGGACAGCTGTTTCGAGCTTATTTGCTCTCATCAGCAGGTGGTCAATGTGGTCAATTGTGGTCATCTCATCATCATATTGTGGTCAAATCAAAGTCTCAAATAAACTACATTATGGTAGAGTGGTTTTTTTTATTTTGGGTCTCACGGGGTTTTTATCTCCCTTTGCTGAAAATTCACAAACTAGCTGCTCGAATTAGACTCTACCAGCTGGAGTGGGTCTGGAATAGCAAGCATCACGAACATGGGCTCATCAAAGAACATGATGGGGGATTGTGTCATCATAACTTACCTCCTGAGCTCTACAAAGAACATGATAGGGGGTTGTGTCACCATAACTTACCTCGTAGGCTCATCAAAGAACATGATAGGGGGTTGTGTCACCATAACTTACCTCGTTGGCTCATCAAAGAACATGATAGGGGGTTGTGTCATCATAACTTACCTCCTGAGCTCTACAAAGAACATGATAGGGGGTTGTGTCACCATAACTCTCGTAGGCTCATCAAAGAACATGATAGGGGGTTGTGTCCCCATAACTTACTTCGTAGGCTCATCAAAGAACATGATAGGGGGTTGTGTCATCATAACTTACCTCGTAGGCTCATCAAAGAACATGATAGGGGGTTGTGTCACCATAACTTACCTCGTAGGCTCATCAAAGAACATGATAGGGGGTTGAGTCACCATAACTTACCTCGTGGGCTCATCAAAGAACATGATAGGAGGGTTGTTGACCAGCTCCAGAGCGATGGATAGCCGCTTCTTCTGCCCCCCCGACAGGTTGGAGGTCATGGTGGTGCGATGCTCCTGCAGACCCAGCGTGTCCAGGATCTCGGAGATCTGAAAGTCACACGAGAAGAGTCTATAGTCCAATTGCATAATTTTATTGCTAATGAACAGATTTAATCATGCACTCAACAAACAAGTTCGTACACAATCAAATGACTAATGGCTAATAACAGTTCACGATAAAGTCAGTCGGTTGGTGACAATGCATCCATATATTTAGCCAAATATTCTGTGTCGGACACCGTGCCTGAGAGCACTTACTTGTACCGCTATGCTGTTACACTACACAGACTTCCTTTGCGTCCCTTTTGTAATGTATTTTTCTGTGAATAGACCATTGATATGCATGTCAGTGTTTGTACCAGTCAGTGTTTTCATGTAATGTACATAATATATATGAACATGAAAATACTGTAGCAGCTAGCACGTGTACGTTGAAACTTATTAAGAAGCTTTCCCTTGTGCAATAAGGAAACTTTGAAAGGCTAACCATTGCATTTACCAACGTTGCTCCTCCGCCGTCCCACTTTGTAAACAAACCGCGTTTTTCTGGTGTCTTAACTTCTACTGTACGGACTATACTCTACGGATTATAGGTAGTATGTTGTAGGCTCTGTACTGTAGGCAGCTTAGAAATCTGATATTTTCAACACCATGAGAATGGAGTTCTACATATTTAGGTCGGCTATGTTAGACTTAGTACAGAAACTCAATAGATTCGTTATTCCATGTTGAGAGCACAAGCGAATGACCTTTTCTCCACAAGTTTGTGCAATCTCCCACTGATAACAAGGCGACCTTTGTGTTCTCTTAAAAAAAAAAAATAACTTCCAACGTGAAATCTATTTACTGAGGTGAGAAATGAGACCTACACATTAAATTTAAATTGAATTCAGGTACAAGAAATAGAAAGGGGGTCAATTTTAGGCTGGATCCGGGCCCGAATTCAAATAGCGATCATCCGAGTATATCCAGTATGTGTATTAGAGGAGGCTGGACCAGATTTAGTCCTGGGGAAAGTCTATTAGGATATGAAGAATACCAAGACCGAGCACAAATGTAAATGCTTATTTTTTATGATGCAATGATTTTTATCCTATAATAAACTCATTCGTAATGAAAGGGGGGGGGGTCAATTCTTGTCAATTTTTTTCCTAAACAGACAAAATACCGGCAGAATAGGTACACAGATATGTCTACTATATCAAAAATATTAATGAGTATCCTATTATATTAGTATATTACGTATTTCTTTTTAGAGTAGCTAGTAGCAGTCTTACTGACTACTGACGTGGAAGGTGACTGATAAAGCGAACGTTTGTTCTAGTTCATTGAACCAATCGGTTTGAGGGACCAACAACAGGATAACAACAATTCTCACTTATTGAAAATCTAATCAGCGGCTACCTGGTGAAATTTATTGCATATAAAAAGTACAACAATGACATATTATGGAACAGCCGCAAATTGACTATTCCTAATACATCGAATTAGTATCGATCAGGTCGATCAATCGAAGTGAAAAAGATCAAGTAAGAAACTGGTGTGAACATTACACGCGTACCGCACATTCCGATACTCAACTATCAATACATATAAACATGTGTACAGTTGTACACGGTTTCTTTGTGTTATTATGACACAATTTTGGTCAGTATAAAGTTAACATAGCCTGACGAAAGTCCTAATCACATAATTTGCCTAATTAACGCATGGCTTGTTCATAGTGCCGCTATTGCGGCCAAAGGTAGCGACAAGTGAATGGTACTGAGGTACTGCAGCACCCCCAAAGAAAGAGCGAGAGATAGAGAGAGCGAAAAACATCATCTCTGCATTTATATGGTACTGATAGCTACTAATGTTTCATCCAGAAGTGAATTGAACCACGTCAATATATAATAATTTTAGTTAGGCTTTTAAAAGGGTTGGGTGGAAGAGATTGCCACAGGCAATAACCCCGCCCTTTAGGTAGGACATTATTGTTATTTTCTTTCCTTTTTTACTCATTTATTTTGTCATTTGTTTGTTTTTTTTTCCTTTCATTCCTTAATCTTATACTGTTGCCTGTTTGTCCTCCTAATAAACCTTAAAAAAAAGAAGAGGGCCGAATAGTTCAGAACCCGCCGGGATTCGAACCCCGGGGTCCCGGTACGTACCACGTCCTTCCTCGCCTCCTTGCTGAGGTCCTTGCCCAGCTTGAGGGCTGTGGCCACACTCATGGCCTCCTCCACGGTGAGGTTGGCATGCAGCTGGTTGTCCTGCATGATGTAGCAGGACAGCTTGCGGAACTGGGACAGGTTCCTCTCGTGCCCGTTGATTGTGATGGAGCCCTTCGTGCCGCTGGTCCTGGAACACATTATTATTATTATTAATAGTAGTAGTAGTATGCTTTTATTTGTGGTGAAGCACAACACCTATTCACATTTTTGTGGGTAGCGCAGTATTACTAAGAGCCTCCTTCACATTTCGAATTATTCTATTATATTAATTTCTTTTTACTCTGGTAATGCCGCCACTGGTCGTTACTCATACAAGTAACTACTCATTTTTCCTCACGAGGTATGAGTGGACCCCGAACATCCAAGTACAGAGCAGAAAAATTCCTGCTCCGCTGGGATCGAACCCAGGTCACCATGTGTGCAATGCCTAGCGCGCTAACTCACTCTGCCATGGTGACTACTTTATTATTATTAATATTATTGTGACAAACAGAGTGTAACAAAATATGTTGACAATAACTCAGGAGCATGATTTTTACTTCCGAGAAATTTCTAATATTAGAAATCGGAAGTATTGTGTTCGTTTTTGTAAAAAAAAATATTTTTTGCTCCGATTTCAATTTTTTCAGATTTCTGGACGTTTCATAACTCTGAGCAAATTGGTTTTGTGTCTGTCTGTCGGTCTGTCGTTCTGTCGGTCTGTTAAAACGATTCCTTGTAACGCGCAAATCTCGGAAACTACTCGACGATTTTGATGAAATTTTGCCACACATCTAGGAGACATTCTGTAGATGGTCCCATTTTAAATTCATCGAATTCGTACTAGCGTTCTTGGTGAAAGAGCCCATGCGCTGACCACTAACTTTTTACTTAAACGCTTATATCTCGTGAACGGTACACCCGATTTGAATGAAATTTTGTGTGTGTATGCATTAATTTTTTTACATAGGTATTTATAATATTTTAATTAATTATAATTAGACTTGATATTTAAGAAAATCCGAAATTTTGGACAAAAAGTCAAAAATAAGGACACGACTTGCCGATACAGAAATTTTTGTGGAAGTAAATGTAGAAAAACGATTTTCTACCATATAAAACAAATTTGAAGAAAATCGGTGCAGTCGTTTTAGAGATACAAGTAATTTAGTATAAATCTCACAAATTGGGATGTGTTAACAATGTGAAACAATCACGAGGAAGTATAGAGTCCATAATTGGCAGTGTTTTTTTCCTTACCCATGAAAAACCAGTGACAAACAAAGTGTAAACAAAATATGTTGACAATAACTCAGGAGCATGATTTTTTTCCTTACCCATGAAAAACCAGTGACAAACAAAGTGTAGGTAACAAAATATGTTGACAATAACTCAGGAGCATGATTTTTTTCCTTACCCATGAAAAACCGTGCAACAAGTGTAAAATAGTTGACATAACAGACATAATTGTTTCCTACCATAAAACTTAAAATGCTTTTCTCCTTTGATGCAATCAAAATGAAATAAATGTTTTGTCTCTACACGCGAACTACGAGCTCTATGAAGTATTTTTCTTACACTAATACACAGGGTACACGTTCTAGAATTGAATTCCAGAAATTCGCTGCCGAATAAAATTCTCTGACAATACATATTTATTTAATTACTTGTGTTTGATAAAAAAAAAAAAAAAATACATAAATCCAGTCTTTTCATCCCTGAACTGACTTGTGCACTATATTATGCACTAAGTTGTGAAACAGAATATTGTTTCATGACACCAACTATTATCTGAAGTTGGTGAACCATCACTCACCCAGCGTTACTACTGAGAAATCATCGATCCATTTCCAACAAATTATTTTCTCTGATTATGAAATAAAAGTCATTATGCTTTCTTTAAAAAAATCCCAACGTTCAAAAATATTCAGCTGAAATTCAACCGGACCTTTACAAAAAAGATGAAAAAAGCTGTTTCCCTACCTCTGTTATCTGTTCTCGGATATCCTACAGATACGAAACAGAATACACTATTACTACTGACCTATGACCATATCTGTTTTATATCACATGAATCTGACCACATCTTCTAATCTCTCTGACATCATGTCTTCCAAACACACAAGATTCAACCAGAGACGTCATGGACAAGATCTGCCTGATCCACAAAAAAGATTCACACTACATTTATGTTTAACCAATAGTTGACGTGTTAGGGTCAACTTCTCATGAAAAATTTCATATCTGTTACCACTTTGGCTGGGTATTTGTAACCACTAACAACCCAGTGAGACATAGTCAGCCTAACACCACAGATTTGAGTTTTTTTATATAGAGTTTTAAATGGAAAAGAATAGTATTTATATCTACATTACATATTGCGCATTATCTTAAATTTTTATGCACTATAAGATCTTGAACAACTTGTTACCTATCTTCTACATTGTTACTTAATTCTTGTACTTACCGGAAAAGAAAAGTTATAATAAAACGATTCTTTATATATTGATTATAACAAGAAAAACCACACAACACATTTTGTTCTAACCAATGGTTTAACAGTACTTAGGGGTAGCAAGTGCTTAAGAAATTCTGCTGGTGGGGTTCCTTTCATTGTTTTATTAACACAATAGGTCTCGAATAGTTCACAGGCTGTAATTGGAGTTTTTTTATATAGAGATATAAATGGGGAAAAGAGATAGTATTTATATCTACATTAGCATGTATTGCGCAGTAGGTACTTGAACATTCTTTAGCACTATAGGTAGCTATGAACAACTTAGTTACCTATCTATCTACATTGTTCTTAGATTCTTTGTACTACCGGAAAAGATAAGTTAGTAGATAACAACATTATTTTATTATATTATCATTATGAGACAAGAAAACCACACAGACATCATAGTGTCATACCAAATGGTTAACATACACTGGTGGTCAAGCAAGTGGTTAAGGTGCTTGCCTGGTGGGGTTCCATTCATTGTTTATTAACACATAGTGCGTCCTCGAATATTATACTAGGCTGTAATTGGAAAAGTCCAATAAATCTGTGATATTCACTGAAAGTTGTGATATAATAACACAAATACACTTATTTACATTTTTATATTTCCTGTAGACGAGACGGTCGGAAAAAAATTCAATGTATATACTATACGAGTATTAAGTATTTAGCTACAATTTACATCGTAGTGTACAATAATATGGCTACGTATGTCCCCCACTTTCGTACCTACCTATAAATAATTATTAATCTAGTAATAATAACCCAAGGTTTTATTACGAGCTATGCAATTAAAAATAAAAAAATAGTTGAACATAATAATGATCATACGGACAAAGATTATAATTGTTTTTACAAATAGCCGATATGCCTTGTGATTAGGGGGCTCCTTGAGGAGTGAAAAAATTGGTCTGTTTGTAAGTCCGTTTAAAATAAGTCCGTTTGAAACATTATTGTAAATCTCGGGCACTTGAAATTAATATAATATTTGGTTTGCCGTTCAGTGGATACTTCATCCCAAGTGTCCAGGACTTGAAACACGTCCAGTAAATGCTAATGTCTTAAGCCGTTTGCCATTTTGGCAAATATTTACTTATTTTTCTGGTAAAAATGGTATAGACCTTTTGATTTTTGCAGTCCTAAAACTATCAAAGCGACAGCATCCCTGCATTTTCTATTTTCACAACCCCGTTATTGAGTTCTTGGGTCACGTTTAGGTTTAGCCACGTGATAGCAGGCGCAGAGTAGCGCTAATTACCCTCACTACACTACCTATCACAAACTGGTTGGAACTTCAATGTTCCTTGTGGGTAAGAAACTGGTTCCAAGTCATGAGTTCTTGTGGTTTTGACGTCAAGTCCTATGCTACGATTCACAACAGCTGACAGTTTGGCGAAAAGAAATAGTCTGTCGCTAAATTTAGCAGTTCTGTAGAATATTTAATTCTAAAATAACGAATCCATTAGAAAACCCATTTCCTCGTTACATTGGCACTCAACATACATCATGCTATTCAAGGTCCTCCAGAAACAAAGAAGAAGACTGACTTGCATATACTATAATATTAATAATCATATTTCAAGACAACAATTTAGAAGAATTTGATCTAGGATAGGTAGGTACTTAGTTTTACATAGAGCAGGATCAATATAATACTTTTGACCGTTATAATCTTGGAGAAAAAGGGAATAATTCTTTCCTCCAAGGTGATAATTATAAGTTTCTCCGCTGTGAAATCTAAATAGGTAAAAGTATGGACTAGATTCTGGTAATGTTGAAATTCCCAGGATTTTTTGGAAAAAGAACTGCTAAGAATAATACAATAAATATGTATAACTTTATACTCAAATGAATATTATCTAGCATGGGGAGGACAAAATTACGTGTGTTCTTAGATTAGAATCGCTTTTGGTGTCAACTTCATCTGTGCTAGACATTCATATATTCAGCTGATATTCTTCTCAAGTTGATAAGTCAACTGTGAGAAGTTTGTCCAGGGAATTCACTGCAGGGTAAAACCAGCGTCTGTTATGACATGATGCAATTGCGGATCTAACCCAGGGCATGGATTTTTCCTTAGTTATTTAAGATTTTCATCACATAACAATGCCATCAGAACAACTGCTGAAATAAAGAAACTTTTCAGCCTTAATTGGGCAGTAAAAATAATGTCTATAATAAGCAACAAGTAATGAGACCACAGAATGGGTACTGTAATCAGTCTAATCTGATGCCACCTTTTTCGTTACGTACATACTTACGAGTATACATAATATGTAGAATTGTAGATAGACAAAGATGTCCTTAAACAAGTTTCAAGATACTGGTCATTTGATTCAAATGAGCTGGGTCAGGCCAGGAATGCAGAGATGACGTCATAACTCTGATAGTAAGGCTCGACTTGATTCAGAGGACAAATTATACTGTGAGACATTTGTTTGGGAAGGGAGGACATGCTAGTTAGCTAATATAAAGAGCACTTTTATAACTAAAGCATACATCATTATACTCTCCTAATTATTTTCTTATGCATTAATCAATTTAGAAAAATAAACTGCCAAGCCTATTCAAATTTCCGTTGGTAGAATTGTCAATCTCAACAACGACAAAAGAAAACAAACACAATACTTCCGATTTCTAATATTTGAAATTTCTCGGAAGTAAAACGCCACAGTGTTTCTACCTATGGCTTAATTTCATAGAGTATGTTTTCACTACGGCGACCTCCCCTGGCTGCTATGCTGGCAACAGATCATCCACAACCTGCACTAGCTTTACTTCCAACCTCTAGCCAAATTACCAACTGTCATGGTATGGTATGACGTCAGTCCTTAAAGTTACATACTCATATTCCTCATTTATCCTCCATTTATTTTGATGATAGCCAATCTATATGGCATGCCACTCGTTACGTGCTGACGGAATACACATGTATGAAGTAAATTAAGCAACTCACCATACAGTGACTATAACTAACTAAGCAGCTATAAGTCCACTTGTGTTTTGCCAAGGTCGGTGGAGAGGTCTCTTCAAGGTAAATATACCCAGTCGGTAGAGTACAGGCAAACTTTTTATAGAAGCTATAAACTACCTCAAGTTGAAATTATCGGTCAGTCAGTCTCATACTAAAAAACTCAGCTACCTATAGTGCTAGAGAACGAGTGTATCTATAAAAAATGAAACATGAAAAAGTGTGTCTGAAACCACAATGAATTTTGTGAAATTTTGAAGAAAAAAAAAAAAACAAAACAAAAACAGTTCACTGACAACAGCATTAGATAACTTTCAAACGGTAACAGATGGCAATTGATGAAACCTCAGTAAATTAATCTATTGAAAAAATTATAATGTTGTACAAAAAAGATTAGCCGTACAGCCATGCCTTAGTTCATTTTAAATTTAGTCTCGTTAAGAAGTACGGGTAAACGGCTAGTATTCTATAAGAAATAGCTCAGATGAATCTATATCTATATGTACAATAATGTACGTATACAATACAAATAATGCACACTAACTACTACAACTATGAGAAATAAAAACTTAGCAAAATTTGAAGAAAAAAAAATCAAAGTTGGTGTGTAAAAAATGGTGTTTTTAATCAATTTTTTGTAATAAGCAGGTAACTATTAAAATTTTTTTTTTTTTTTTTTCATTCAGATTTTTTCCACGGTTGAATTCTCAAGTTCTTCATGAACTTCCTTGATTTTTTTTCTTCTTTAATATCTATCAGCAAAATTTGAAGTGTCTAGTTTTGTGTAGTTGAACCAGAAACTCATGCTACTATTATTTTTGAATTCAACACCGGATATGTACCTACTTCCTTAATAACATAAAACACATGTGGAGAGTTCAATATATGTATTTTCAATGGCACCTTGCTTACATCCATATGTATCTTGAAAGGTCGCAGGATTAGTTTTTTTTAATAATTCAATATGGTTGGTTATGTGGTTAATAATGTTAATATGTGATACACTATCCTGCATTGGGTAGGAAAAATTAGGAGCAGGAGGGGGTTGATTTGTTAACAAAATATGGCTCGGATTGGTGAACCTTCAACCTTGTGATCACATGCATGGAGATGTACTAGCCTAAATATTAGAAGCTTAGAAATACGTGTGTAGCAGTAGGCAAGTAAATCCACTGAACTTATGTGCTTATGCGAGGGACAAACATTATGTCATTCTTACCGGATCCATACCAGCTCCCCACAAGGTACCAATATAGGTAATTAGTGTTGTACAAGGCTATTAAGTCTCGTGTTTGAAGAGAACAAGTTTAGGATTCATAGGATCAGTATTTACGACAACAGATGACACTAAAAACCGATTCATTTCAGTTTGGTGTTATCTTGTTTGGTTTACTTAGTACACACTATCATGGAAATGTAAAAATTCTGCATACATCAGTATCAATCTGTTGTAAATAGTTATACACCAAAGATATAACGAATGGAATCGAATATTGACGTTTTCGGGTTGACCGTTAAATTTCATGTATGATCTCACTACTCTTATAACCCAACTATTCATCATAGCGAGGTGCTATCGTGAAAAATGAAAGCCAAATAATGAAAACGTGAGGATCTCTGTATGTAGAATTTGCCATAGGATTTAGTATTACACTGAGTACCTACAGTATACAGTCACATAACTATGTACAGGTAACCAGGACAAGGATAGGCTGGTGAAATACTTCACAAGATACTGAACCTGTGACAATACAACACTAAACATCCATTACCTGCCCAACATTACAGCGTAACATGCTTGAGATAAAACACTTCTTTATAGCGTTACGTACACTGTTACATATTCATTATGTCACACCTGTGAGTTATACTTGCACTATCATATTATACTTCGGTACTGAACATTTTCATGATATTCACTGGAGTAACTGCTAAAACCAAATCATTAAAGACAATATGAATGATGTCATGACAAAAGTTCACTAAATTTATAATTCTTTTATAATTTCAAATAATTCTTTCTTTTTTTTTCTACCTTGATTTCTGATATTTGGTTCTTATCAATTCCTAGGAAATTAAGTATTTCCTTTGACAAAAAGTCACGAGCCAGAAAGGAAATGCTTTATGCTGCATGTGCCTGTGTCTGACTGTAGAGATGTAGGTAATACATAAATTATTACAGGAAGCATTTTTTTCATGTTCATCAAGTATGCTGTGTGTCGTCCATTTGCTGTAAACTGTGACCGAACAAGCCTGCCCTTAAAAAGGGAAATTAAAAATTAGATTAGTATGATCAAAAAAGAAATCATCGAAATCTAGCCATTTGTTTTAAGTTGGGTTACTAAGACTCCCCGCCCCCCGCTTCGAAGGACCTAGGATGTACAACAGACGAGACGTAGAGACACGTAGATATGTAGGCAGACCATACTTCGTTCTGTTTACCACAAATCACAGAAAATACCAATTTCAGGCTGTTGATATTGATTTTTCCAGTTTCTATTTAATAGGAGAAACAATACTTGCGGAAAACAAGATATTCTGGTAGTGAAAAATATAGTGTAGAAAATGATCTATACGTATATCTATTACTAAACTTAGTTACAGACGATATTCATTGTTAAACAAGACAGTCTAACACGAATCCAAGTCCAAACATTGGTCGACTAAACGAGACAGTGTAAACATGTAAAATATAGACAATGGGAACCACACCTTGCACTGGTCATATTGATTAAATAGTTATCTAACCAGTACATCGAGTCAGGAAAACCTAACAATGGAAACCAGGTAACACAGAGCACGGGTACTGCGCGATTATGTATATGTATGGAACCTGATAGTACCCGGGGTTCTCAGGCAACTAACCACATAGGTACATATTACAAGACCATTTGACCAAGCACTCATCACTATGTAATCAAAAATAGGTAATATGTACTCATACTACACGCGTCTATTTTCTTGATGTTCAAGTTCCAGTGTGTTCCAGGTCAACAATAATCTCATTGATAATAGAGGAGAACTTTACAGCTGGCAGTCGGCCAGTATTTTTTGTGCGGCCCGCGAAGCTTTCACACAGCACCTTCCACCCTGATTCAATGAGATAGGGGTCAGTCAGATTAATGGCGGTAGTTGGTACACTGGCTAGAAATGCTCAAATATTAGGGTGAGCAAAACCCTCGTATTAATAATTGAATGAGACATGGTACTTACTTGTATCCGGTCAGAATGTTGAGCAGGGTAGACTTGCCGGCACCCGAGGGCCCCATAATGGCCGTCAGCTCTCCAGACCTGAGTCGCCCGCTCACGGATTTCAGGATAGTCTTCTCATCTGAAACAATATATAAAGGGTAGCTGAGAAATAAAACACAAAGGATTTTACTTCAATGTGTTTGAATTTCACAATGGCCGAAAAAAAACACTTCCAACCCCAGGTTCAAAATTTGTCCGAAGACCAAACCCCCTATAGGGTAATGAAGCTAAAAAGCAAAAAAATCGGAGCAAAAAAATATTTTTTTACAAAAACAAACACAGTACCTAGTTCCGATTTCCAATATTAGAAATTTCTCGGAAGTAAAAAAAATACTCTCTGGCCACCATCGCGTGACTGCATTAAATAAAAATTGATTTATCATTCTGGAGCTTGAACCTAGAACCTATGGTTCATGAGTCAGCGCGTGATATCACTAATCAACATACTTATGTATGTATAAGTATCATTTCTAGGTATGAATTCAATCGCAAGTAATCATGTAACCCCACATGATTATGAATATCAAGGCAGTAAAATGAGACACACAAGTCAACATGAATAAAACGATCACGATCTGATGTAATCAAGAGAGGAAAGCATAATCTGCTGACTACGGCAGGTTACCGTCGAGGAAGATCCAGAAGGAAACGTCACTGCACAATCACAAACATGCAGAACATTGTACAACGTATACACCCGGGGTTCTAATAAGATAGGAAATCTTGCGAAACAATAAGAAGCATTGATGATCTTGATAACACTACAATCTCTGTTATCTCACGCCTTACACAATATAGATATGAGTATCACATCAAACTGGTCAGACTACCATGAAAATGAGAAACCTACTTATACCTATATTTATGTTTTACAACTATAAGAGAATAAGCTTTGTTATATTTTTTTTGATCAAATAACACAGAGGATGAGGAATGTCAAGATCAAGGAGATTTTGTATCATTTGTTTGGCATAAGCAAAGGAAGAGACTATAGACTCCACCAGCGACCAGCCTAAGATTCAGATAAGTATCTATGCCTCTCTCACAGTCACGGAATACTTATTTAGAACAAATAGCTTGTTATGCCATTGAGTGCTCAATAGTAGTCTATCTATAGATTCTACAGATAACACATTATATGACTGACAGATATTTGTGTTATGACTGAGCTAACGAATAAAAGACATAGTCCTTATACATGGACATGGACAATATGGACAGTTTGTGGTTCGCTAAACCAAGTTGTATTCTATTATTTACTGTCACCACAGGAAAGAAGATCTTTAAATATGATCAATACGGTCAATGTTCAAGAATCTGACATGATATCCATGCATGCATAAAAACCATAAAGTTCACATAAACAATATATAGGTAATTACTCCATTAAACTAGAGTTCTAATACCATAATAATGTTTAAAAAAAAAGAAAATGTAAATTATAACAATGAACAATATACAAATACATGGTCTTCTTATTTGCGTTAGGTGTTGGCTGTGACTGACTTTTTAACTTGAATAGGTACGTGCTTTACCACTGCCTAATATTATTACTACTGTTATCAAACTTCATTGATAAATACTTACGTTTGCTTAGTACCTATCAGTCAAAATTATTTCTACCATTGTACACGGTCAAACGGAACAACTATACCAACCAGCATCCCTATAAAGGAATTTTCCAAAGATAATAATACATAAAGAGCTCTTAAGTGCATTCGCGATCTTCATTTACGACTGAACCTCATTTAATTTTAAATTAATTATTAAAGAAGTAATGTTACAGTAGGATATAGTATTTTCTAATACATAGTTACAACTGACAGAAGATACTTTCATTTTAGCCAGTCTTTAATAAAAAATCTAAAAACCTACCTACATATTTTAGCCACAAATCTTAATTTCAAAAGATTAAAAATAATAAGTGAACTTTGTATTCAAAATTTTTAGTAGTGTGAATAAATCGAAAATCTGAAATGAAGCAACGCTGGACATGTGGTTTTTCTGAAACATTGCGGTGCGGCGTTCAATGTCTCCTCACTTATAGAACACACCCTCAAACATCGGTAAGATCAGTTTGCAGTTTTAGACAAGAAACTGAAGGCAGTTTGTTCACAAGATATGGGGCAATAGAGGAACAAACTGTTGAAATTGGGTCGGGAGAATACATGCGTCAGGCGAAATCCAACACTGGTAGCAGCGCAGTGATGAATATTGCCTGGAGAATATGATGATTCGAGGATATGTATGACCAGATAAGTTCCTGAAGAACTTGACATCCGTCGATATGATTATTCTAATAAGAAGAGGAATCGGGAAGAAGAAAATTGGCAGAGTGAAAAAGAAGGAAATGGTGCTGGAAGACGAAGTGCAACCAAGTCAGAAATCTCTGTCATGGAGAGCTATCAGATCTTAATTTTAATTCTTAATAGAAAATCTAAATTGGGATTTAAAAGCATTACGGCACCAATTCATCCCCGTAATATTGAAATTATTGCTGAATGACCTTTTACTTTTAAACATAAAAAAGCTTCTGTACTAATTGCATTTTCAAGTCACCAAAAATCTACTATGCATTAAAAAAAAACAACCTATTATTTTAGGTTCCGTGTGTATCCGTGGTGGTAGAGAGGAGGTTTTTAGTAGGTATAGCGCATTATAAGCACTTAAACCCTACACTCCGTCTTCAATGGTAAGAAGATTTTTCCTCCTCCCTAACTATTTTTTTTTAGGAATATCGCAATCAATTGACAATGTGAAAAGGTGAGTTTAGTTTAGATGAATTCTTTTTCTTGACACTAACATTAATTTATAATAATTTCAGGTTTGATCCTGTATTCAAAATTTTCAACGTATCAAAACTCAACTAGCTCCATTCGAAATTCTCAAAGTATCCTGCATTCAAATTCTCAAAGTATCCTGTATTCGAAATTCTCAAAGTATCCTGTATTCAAAATTCCAAAAAGTATCCTGTATTCCAAAGTATCTTGCATTCAAAATTCCAAAAGTATCCTGCATTCAAAATTCTCAAAGTATCCTGCATTCAAAATTCTCAACGTATCAAAACTCAACTAGCTCCATTCGAAATTCTCAAAGTATCCTGCATTCAAATTCTCAAAGTATCCTGTATTCGAAATTCTCAAAGTATCCTGTATTCAAAATTCCAAAAAGTATCCTGTATTCCAAAGTATCTTGCATTCAAAATTCCAAAAGTATCCTGTATTCGAAATTCTCAAAGTATCCTGTATTCAAAATTCCAAAAAGTATCCTATATTCCAAAGTATCCTGCATTCAAAATTCCAAAAGTCTGCATTCAAAATTCTCAAAGTATCCTGCATTCAAAATTCTCAAAGTATCCTGCATTCAAAATTCTCAAAGTATCCTGCATTCAAAATTCCAAAAGTATCCTGCATCCAAAATTATCAAAGTATCCTGCATCCAAAATTATCAAAAAATCCTGCATTCAAAATTATCAAAGTATCCTGTATTCAAAATTCCAAAAAGTATCCTGTATTCCAAAGTATCCTGCAATCAAAATTCCAAAAGTATCCTGCATTCAAAATTCCAAAAGTCTGCATTCAAAATTCTCAAAGTATCCTGCATTCAAAATTCTCAAAGTATCCTGCATTCAAAATTCTCAAAGTATCCTGCATTCGAAATTCTCAAAGTATCCTGCATTTAAAATTCTCAAAGTATCCTGCATTCAAAATTCTCAAAGTATCATGCATCCAAAATTATCAAAGTATCCTGCATTCAAAATTATCAAAATATCCTGTATTCAAAATTCCAAAGTCTACATTCAAAATTCTCAAAGTATCCTGCATTCAAAATTCTCAAAGTATCCTGCATTCGAAATTCTCAAAGTATCCTGCATTTAAAATTCTCAAAGTATCCTGCATTCAAAATTCTCAAAGTATCCTGCATTCGAAATTCTCAAAGTATCCTGATGCATTCGAAATTCTCAAAGTATCCTGCATTCAAAATTCCAAAAGTATCCTGCATTCGAAACTCTCAAAGTATCTTGCATTCGAAATTCTCAAAGTATCATGCATTCAAAATTATCAAAGTATCCAGCATTCAAAATTCTCAAAGTATCATGCATCCAAAATTATCAAAGTATCCTGCATTCAAAATTATCAAAATATCCTGTATTCAAAATTCCAAAGTCTACATTCAAAATTCTCAAAGTATCCTGCATTCAAAATTCCAAAAGTATCCTGCATTCAAAATTCTCAAAGTATCATGCATTCAAAATTATCAAAGTATCCTGCATTCAAAATTCCAAAAGTATCATGCATTCAAAATTCTCAAAGTATCCTGTATTCAAAATTCTCAAAGTATCCTGCATTCGAAATTCCAAAAGTATCCTGCATTCGAAAGTCTCAAAGTACCCTGTATTCAAAATTCCAAATTCAATCAACTTGCTCAAGATCTTCTTAAGGTAAGAAACACACTAATTAGTTTACTAAAACTTGAACATTGGCAGATTTTTGGTGACTTCAGTCTTGAATATTACATTAAAACTTCTAGATGTGTAAAAAAAAAGGTCATTCGGTAATATATCATCGGGTCTGAGGAAAACTTGTGAAAATATACATGTTAATTTGGACATGAATAAAATAATAAATACGTACTGTGTTAATAATAGAAATACTCGTCTTCTTATTTGGGTATACGGGGTACACACACCTACTTATAACACAGATATTTGTTTGTACCTACCAAACCCCTTAATTACTGAGTGGTGTCAGGTGTCCTCTTTTATACTCAATGGTGTCAGGCCCTATTCTAATACAGATAAAATGTACAACCCTACATGTTTCAACCACTCTCTAGAGACAAAGGTTGACGATCAAAATGGTGGTTGGGTGATCTTAGAAGCACATAAATATGGTTGGTCAGTTGGTCTGACATAATTCTAGTCCAAAATTTGCCACCATGCTACCTTCAAGCATCTGTCAAATATTATCTTTTGACTTCCAATGTTGGTATTTTATTTGAAAAAAATATTAAAAAACATCTAGGTATGTGTTTCTATGTATAACTTGTCAAGGTCTTGTTTTCCATTGCAATAAATAACTATAAACTGCAGCTGTTAAATCTATTTTTTCTGTATTCTATGCAAAAAAAGTTTTTTGTAAAGATAACATTGAATAGTATTCCTTAATTAAGTTTGCAATAACATAACATATGCAGGACATTAATTTTGAAGGCTCTGGAGATTTTAAGTCGAGTTCTTTATCATGGTCAATGAGTAACTACTTCAACTGAACTGTGACTGATCTAAATTCTAAACCTAAATGATCTAATTCTTTAGATATAACATAATAATATATAAGGCCACAAACGGAAACTATTGAATTCTTGTCAGGGAATCGAATCTGCGTTACCCTCGTTGAATACATAATTGTATTTACTTGCTGTATTAGGCAATGTTTGTTTTTCAGTAGCTGGCGTGCCATGAGAAACCAGATCAAAAGGAGGAAAAGCCATGGTCTCCATCAGCACCCTTGATCACGTTTCGTGTAAATAGTGTTTGTAAATGTCAATTTCATCACTAAAAAACCCAAAATATACATTTTTGGGGTGATGATAGAATTGTTACAGTAGTTTAGAAAACTCAGTTCACTCAACTTGGCGCTGCGCTAGACAACCTTTAACCACTCATTGACCAATGTCCCAGATAATATTCGCAATCCATAACCTAAGGTAGAAGGTAGTCTAACCTACATTACGTCTAATTGCAGCTCTTTAGTATTAGACGTACCAACTACATCTGCAATTTTATATTGCTTCTAAATAAGGTTCTTATCCAAGTAGTATTGTGAAATTATATAATTTCACTTAACCACTACAATTAAATCAAATCTATTTTTTTTTTTTTTTAACCAAATTTTTAATTTTTAAGGTAAATTCACAGATTGGTTTCGTAGCAATGAAATAAATAAATGTGTACGGGATTATTGGGTGATTCTGGACTCTCCGTATTGTCCAATTGTATAGAAAGGTCATTACTAGGCCAGGTCAATGCTCCAATATTTCTACTTAAACGAGGAAAATTCTTCACATTGACTTGGAATCATACTCACAACTTGATCATCGTGAAGCCTTACTAGACCACTTATTTGCCGCATAATTAGGACATCGAGGTAAAGCTTCTTCAAACTATTTGAACTAATAAGATACCCGAGGTAAACTATTTGAACTAAGTGATAATATACCCAAAATTTGGCATCCCCATATTGCATAGCACTAAGTCTGTCAAAATAAATGTATTTGTTCGAAGAAAATATAATATGGATTGCATGACGTCAAGATTTCTTTTATAAATTGATTCTAATTATTAAAAAAAGCTTAGATCCAAAGTGATATACTTTTAGATCCAAAGAAAAATAAAAAACGTACAAATGGTAGGCACCTATTATGTTTTAAGCATTGGAAAAACCTCTGGTGACTAATGTAGGGAATTAGGTAATGAGTGATCATAACCACACACCACAGTGAGGAAGCGCCCGTGGCCAGAGTGATAACGAGGAATCCATTAGCTATGACACCACTTTATCAAATGGGTCGCCGTAGTCCTTTATTTGGACATATTGATGGTTCCAATTTGAATTATGTGAAAATATTTCGAGAATCTTTTCCTGGAAATTTCATAGAAAATCGTGGGTCTTTCCTCGAGAAGGACGGTTATTTCAGCTTTGGTCTTTTCATAAAAAAAAGTTGTCAGTTCCTTTCCATCATTGCTCAGAAAAATGTCTGAACTCAGAGACTGGTTCAGACAAAAATGTCTAAACCCGTTCCTTAGTACCGCCGCTCCGTTCCCTGGGATCAGCTTGTTTACTACTTTTATAATTCCATCTCTCTGAATAATTATAGAGATGGTTAGGAAATACCGCACAAACCAGATAAGATGAACACAACTTGTTTTTTTTTCTGTAGCAAAAATATTTTTGCCATAGGTCATTTTATGTGGGTATCACATCCATACGGTATACAGAGTCTGAGTTACTTGTTTCCTGGAAAGTTACGTGAAAGAAAGCAGAGCAATGGGAGGGAATATTTTATATTATGTATTCTATACAATCATATGTATACATCATAATTATTTAAACCTGTGGACTACAAACTTGAGTACATTTTTCTAGAATATTCTATTTTCCGACAATGTTGCCAGCATTTGAGACACTTAAATAATCGTTTTTCATAGGTTAGTTATTTAGTTTTCATAGAAAATTTGTGCTCCACAGGTTCCAATGAAACGTTGGAAACCTTGAAATCGTGGAGAACTAGTGTAATGAGTTAGAAGATATACCAAATATATAATAATACTCTTTAGTGTAAGGTAACCACCAGGTGAAGTTAATGCTCAAAGCATTTTCTATGCTTAACCCTTAGAGTCTTATTATTATGTGGTCACAAACTAAGTTAATGAGGAAATATTCATGCACTGGGTGGAATTCGAACAAACGGATCTCTACGCTATCTGAATTACCAGACTAGCGCGGTAACCACTCGACTACCAGTGCACACAAACCTACGTAGAACCTTATACCTACTAACTTTTCCGGCTATACCAGAACAGTAATATTTTTGCAGGAGGGATACTTTGTCAAGTAACGTCATAATTGAGAAAAAGATAAACACTTGTCTTCACTCGACAGTAGTTTGAAATATGAACAGTTATAATTATTAAGGAAATAAGTATAAAAGTTCACAGAGTCGACATGTTCGCTACTCCTGTAGGCATTTTCAAGACAAGTTGAGTCAAACTACTGTCATTTTCAAGACAACTCAACTTGTCTTGAAAATGCCTACAGGAGAAGGCGAAACATGAGAACAATACTGAAAGATCCTTCAAATAAGCGGATGTTGTTTCAATTATTCGCTTTTCTCTTCTCTCTTTCCATACCTTATTGGGGTTGCCATTGTTAAACCTCTTCCTTATGGTGGAGGTTCATAAAAATAAAAGAAAATCAATGCCTTGGGTATAATCTGAACTGCCTGTTTAAGAGACCAGCCTATGAGACCACTCGACCACTGTAGTGCCTACTACCTACTTAACATAGATATCAGGCGGAGGTAGACTGGTTCTCCTCATTAGTATTCTCCTCTCCTCCGTCAGGACTTGATAACATCGCAGGTCCCTGAATCACGTCACAACTACACAAGGTGGAAGCATACAGTCGGTAAACTATTCTTTGTCTAGTAGAAATCACCAGAAGCTATCTTTCATACGTATGACGGGTATTATGCCATATTTGGTGAACTGCCTAGAATTCACTTTATTATTGAAGATAAGGTCTAAGATTAGGTAGGACTTAAATTTCCATGTTCAATTTTCAGTGCTTAAATTACACACAAAATCCAAAAAGTGGATATGTGTGTTCAAGTTATAATAATAATAATCCTCTTAAGTGGAAGGTAAACACTAGACGAGGTTAATGCTCAAAGCATTTTCTACCATCTAACCCTCAGAGTCTTATTGTTACGTGGTCACAATATTAAATTAATGAGGAAAAATTTATGCACTAGGTGGGATTCGAACCAACGGATTTTTATGCTACCTGGATTACCAGACTAGCGCGTTAACCACTTGACTACCAGTTATTTACAACTGATTGAGCTCGTGCTATACCATATGGGTCAATTTATTGACGTGACTGATGGCTACATTAATACTAGTTCCACGGATAAGTTTCTTTTCTTCCGATTTAGTGGGTCTCTAACATGGAGTAATTTAAACGCAAACTATATCTTTATTCTGTGTCCTTACGTAGGTATACGAGACTCGAAACTCCAACATACCTGCTTTAACTACTATGTACTACTTACTTAACTATGGCAATATTGTATAGATATTCTCATGGGTATAATTTCGCAGAGAACATACCTAACACACATACAGCATACAGATATGTATGTAGTTAATCTATCCTTGTCAAATTTCGTATCATGCTGTCATCAAACTTTACGAATGCTAAGTTGTCCTTAAGTTTTTGCTGAATCTCAGATTCTCTACTAGCTCAAGGTAGACCTTCCTCACGTGCCACTTTGATGAAAGTTACTCTTATCATGCATATTTGTGGAATAATGTGGAGTTTCTGAATCAAGTGTATTCATTGAATTTTGAAAAACTCAAGTAACTGTAGAAAAATTCAAGAGCCTTTTAGACCTCATTGTTTGCTTGATACAAATATTATCATCAGGTTATGCTATCATGAGAGATGGAAGACGGAGTAAACAATTTTCTGAGAATGTGAAACACAGACGGCAAGGAGTCTCATCCTCGTAATTTGATCACCAACCACCAACTGATATTTTTATTATATTTTTAACAAAAGTGCTTCTCGCTTATCAGCCAGTGCTTTTACTCGCTAAGGGCTCTTTGGCTTCTAGGAATTAAACAACTTACATTAGGATCAAAAGGAACGAATGTATGCAATGATTGATAATATTGCTATCAGTTAGTGGTATAATCATAGAGTACATAGAGTGCACTGCAGGAATGTATGTCATGGACCCAGAGCATAGCACGTCACACTCTCAGAACAGCAGACAAGCAGGCTGTTAGGCTCAGATTGCCACTGTAATTGACTAGATCCTTCAACTTATGCTATTAGGAAAAAATTGCTACTGTGATTGACTGAATCCTTCAACTTAACTAATAAAATTATGGTGAGGTGAAAGTCTGCTGAAACCGCCTGGTATTCATGTAAGCATGATAAACGTTATTTTCCATGTAAGTGACCAGTATTCTGGTGAAAAATGGGATTTTTCAAGTGAAAATGAAACCACAAAAGTTAAGAATAATATCATAGAAAATACTAAGTGTTGGTATTTTAAAGCTTCCTTCAGGATTTATTAGGTAAAGGAGAAAATTGGACTTTTTGACCTCTGCTTGTTACTTATAATTGAGAGTATATCAGGGAACACTTTTATTAACTGACTAATGATCATATTAGTCAAGAAGATGATAGCTCTAGGATGATGGGGAGGTCAAGTACTCTCATATAATTATCCTCCATAACTTCTATAAGACATGAGTTGGGGTTCAACTCATCAGGGAAAAATGTGAATGATAAAACAAAATTGAAGGTATGAGAGTTAAATTTATAACCTCAGTTATCAAAGTTATTCACAGTAGATTATGAGACTCACGAGAGGCACCTGCTAGGTGAAACCATACCTTTTAAAAGCTACTATCAAGGACAGACGGGCTATCTGACTAGCTGTTATGTACAATGTACATGCACGAGTTTCCTGTGCGCAAATATTTGATACACATGCCGCGTAGTCGTCCCCTTGATAACCTCAGACCTGAGGAATAATCAATGGTAATAACCACAGCAAAAGTAGTGATCAAGGTTTTCACCCTAGGCAAACAGTTTGGTTCTACATGATGTGCGCAGTATGAACATTGAACTAAGGGATGTTTCTTGGCGTTAGTGAAGAGGTCAAAGTCCAAATACTTTGTCCTCTTTGATCTAGATAGATACCATTCTGTGGCGTTTCAAAAAACCACCTACAAATGGAAATCAAGCAATGGGAGGACCAAATGAAAGTACATCATTGGACCAACATTCCCGCTCACAGACAAGCAAACATGTTTATAACTCACTCGCCCGAAGATGAAAAGAAATGCTCTGTCTGAGCAAAGAGGAATTAAGAATCCTTACCAGCTTTCTAACAGGTCATTGTAGCCTCAACTACCATCTAAACAACTACCATCTAAACCTAAAGAAGTTACTGAAATCACTTCTAAAACAATCTTACGCTATATTAAAACCTTAGATCTCTTTTAGAATCAACATGGGCATCTATCTAAGGTAGCAGTGACAAAGAGCTTTCGTAACTGACAGTCCTACTTATACCAATAATAAAGATAGATAATTAACACTTTTAAAGGGGGGGGGGGAGTTAATGTCGCTTTCAACATATCACGAGGGAGGATTCAAATGAAGATAGTCACACTGATCACTTTTCAAGTCTTGACCTCGCAAATGTTCATATTAACAATAAGAAGAATAAAACCGCCCTCAGTAGCTTGATCTATAAGGTGGCGGACTAGTAACCTGGAGATCGCTGGTTCAAGTCCACAGTTAATTGCAAATATTTAGTAAAGCTAGTTTGAGTAATTGTGATATATTGTGTTTAACACAATAAAATGATAAAACATTGTTCTTTAAATAACTGATATATTCGACGATCCATTTAGGTTTAAAGGAAATTCAAGGAAAAGTTGATAAAGTTTAGAAGAAAGGGTTGTACTCACGTTTCTTGGCTCCCCCCTCGCTCACGATGTAGGTCAGGTCACTGAAGGCGATGTCCACGGGCGGACGCTTGGGCAGATGTGTCAGGGACTTGGGCTGGCAGGGCTGGATGGTCACCTTCACAGCCGCTTTCCTGTCAACAAGAGGCTCAGAGTCATTCACGTCGCTCAGCATGATGCTGGTGGCTTCCACTTGGACCATGATGAAACGGTCAACTATCTCTTGATGCACGGAACTGTTAACTGTTTTCAAATTTCACACTTTGAAGTGCGCTCAAAAAGTTCGACTCTTTTTCACAGTTCTAATCACATCAGCATTGGTACCGCGGGTTCTTTAATTTGCTTGTTCAAGGACCAAAACGGTCCTAGTCTGCTCTTTAGTTTAGAACAGAACTGTTGAAGACACTACAGTAAAGAATGAAAATAAATTTTAAGTATAAAATTCTTTTATTAGATAGAAATGACCGTAAGAACGAAGGAATATAAACAAGGAAAACAGAAAGAAGAGAAAGGAAACCCTATAACAGTGAGAAGTAGGGTGACATTAATGGTATTAAAAGAAAATGAAAAAAATAGAGCAATTTTGAGAAAAAAAAATACAAATCTTATCTATGGATATGACTGGACCTAATATATCTTAAGATAAAATAATTCTCAATGATTAAAATAACTACTTGTGTAATTTATTATTATAAGTTATTGTAAGAGAAAGAAGTTCAATTTTTATAGACTTTTTTATGACATTATTTCATCTTTCAAATTAAAATATTTCATTGGTTATTTCTATTCCCTTGGTCATTTTCATTGATAATCTTAAATTCTTTAGTTTAAAATAACACTAAAATTTTAATGTTAACTTCATTAGTAATTTTCCTCACATACAAATAACCTAAAAAACACAAAAAATTATTAGTAAAATAATTTAAAGTTTTACAGTGACGATCCGACGGAACTAAATGGCACAATTTTTATTAAAAATCCTCGAACTCAGTCACTACTCGGATTGCGGAAATTTTTTGCTCAATTATTATCCAATTTTTTTTCTCTTTCTCGATGTAAAAAATAACAAATATGGAAGAAAAAACTGGCCGACAGAATGGAAAAACAGGTCCGAGACTTTGTTCGGACTCGGGAAAACGATTAGCCTTGAGTGTCGGACTGTCGGGTCACTAGCGGAGGGGAACACGGAGGAGACAGGGGGAGGGGATAGGAACTTTGAAATTTCCGATAACATGAAAAAGTCAGTCTAGAAATACGTCAATAAGTCTGCCATTAACATACAAGTAATTTATTCACGGGTTAGTACTGGGCGGCACGTGCTTATTCCAGGGTATTTTCTTCTCCACCAAGCATGCAGCTTCTTTTCTAAATTATTATCATAAGCCGCAAAATGACGTATTCCTAGACACTTTTACAAGAGAAAAACAAAGAAATTGGCATAAATAACACTAAGAGCATTTTCTTTTTCCACCTTTTGACTTGGTTGGACCGTATCAATGATAAGAGAGATCTCTCTGCTAGGGGTACAGAAGACAGCTCAAATAGTTTCCTTTACTCACAGGCCGCCTTAATTCTGTCAATTCTTTTAAGGATCCTGCTTCAATTTTTGAATCACAGAATCATTATTTGGACTATGTACAGCTCGTACCTAAAATTTAAATTACTTCTTCTTTTTTTTAAGACAGACCTTTCCAGGACTGTCCAACTGCAAAAGAAAAATCATGTGCTTCTTCTAGTGCTCTCAATCTTTGCTCAGTAATTATTTCCCAGATTTTCATCATTGTATCCACACTACACTATCTAAATAGGTACTTAAAATTATGTAGGTACATCTGGTACATATGTATAGTTGTATAGTGTTATTATTTTCTCTGATTTCCTTTCAAGCATATTTGAGGATACATATTTTTTTATGAATGGTTTAACTACTAGCGGGCTCAGAACCGACCCCTGTGCCCGCCCCTGACGAAATACCAGCTATCAGTCGGTAGACCTTGGGTCGACTCCCCTCTCCACACTAAATAATTTACATCGCGTAATTGCATAGGCTCCAATCCTAATCAGTAGTTATACTGATAGATAATAATAGCTATATAACACAAAAATTTAATTATAATATACATATTATGTACCTACATTTGTACATGAAATAAGTAGATATGCATATAGGTGGGAAGTTAATTATTCAGTATAGGATGACAAAAAAGCTAAAGAAAGTAATTGTTATACTAAAGAAACCTTTCTAGTTCTGTAAAGAGTGTAAAGGTTGAAACAACGCATTTTATGTCTTTTCACAATTTCAGATTTTACTTTGACACATGCATAATAACTAATGGTTGGTCAAACAAATCAGAACTCACTTCAGAGTTCACACAAGGGAAGATTAGGTGTCAGATTTTAAATAATTGAGAACAAAATGAACTCAACAAAGCCAATTTAGATAAATTTTGATCCATTACACATCCTGACTCAACGTTGCTTAACATGGTGCCATTAAAAATATATACAATAAATGCTAAGCATATATAGAACATATCCTCAAATTACACACAAACAAATCATTTTATAATATAAGATATAGGTATACACATTACACACACACACACAAACACACCATGTACTACTATGTAAGCGCCCACAATACTCCAAAATGGAATCATTGTAAAAAGTTAAGTATAAAATAATCCCTAAAAATAAGTTCTGAGAGTTCCTCGAAAACCTGCCACCAATCTCTCATGTAAGCTTGTCCTGATAAAATTTCGAATCACCCTGTGGCCCTCCCGGACATGCCGAGAACAATAAAGTATTAGGAGCTCATGAAACACTGAGGCAATGTTTCTGATAGTGTTTAATTTTCTAATCGCATCTCCACTATTTGGTAAATAGAAAATCTAAATATTCCATAAATGCAATTGAATAAATATAAATTATTAAAAAACTAAATCGTAAACTCATTGTGGTGGAAGGTTTTGGTATGGGTATTGAACCCTTGGGACACCCAGAGCCAGTGTTCTGGTTCCTTCCGTGTCCAGTGTGTAGTGTAAACCCAAGTGTACTGTTCTTTAAAGTTTAGCTTTTTCCAAATGTCGCGGCGCATAATAAAAAACACTTCTGTTGTAGGGTAGACCAAACGGTTGGGTGGAAGAGATTGCCACAGGCAATAACCCCGCCCTTTAGGTAGGACATTATTGTTATTTAATTTCTTTTATACTTATTTATTTTGTCATTTTGTTTGTTTTTTTTTCCTTTCTTTTCTTAATTTTATACCGTTGCCTGTTTGTTTTCCTAATAAAGTTAAAAAAAAAAAAAACCATAGTCATCTTCTCCATGTGAGACGATGCTTAACTCCAGTTTCTTCGGTGAATGGTTCAATTGGTTGGGATTCAACGTATGATATCCCCTGTCTACTGCTAGGAAATCCTTCTTACTCTTGTTAGAGACAAAGCCAATACATATTAATATTTCCTTCAGTCGACCATGTTCGCAAGTGTTCACTTCCTCCAGGCAAACAAAGAAGACACCTATTGTTACGTCATACCACACCAATGCAAATTTAATATACTAGGTTTTAGTTCTGGCTTGATGGATCTACTGAATAAACTTGCAACATACAAGCTCAGGAATCTTCAACCCATGGCCCGCGAATAGACTTTAAAATAGACGCCAACCACCGGTAAAAACCTCAACGACGACAAAGTGCTGGGTTTAAGCTAGTAAGTGGCAAATATTTTCTATAAGGTTCTTGATTAAAAAAAGGTAATTGAAGGCTTTGCTGAAAAAACGAGCTATCGCGTTTTCGACGGTTTCGGGGTCACATAAATATGCTGCTTCATTGGTGAAGAGTCACTGGCTCTTCAATAGTTATAATAGTACAAAAAGGGACCATTTGACAGATAGCTTGACAACGTCTCCCCTACAATTTTGAAAAATGCAGATAGCTCGTTTTTTGAGCGAGCCCTTCAATAGTGCCCCGGAACCACTTTCGCATTACTTCAGGGCACTTTACCTTATCATCCATGCCATTGCGGGAGCGGAAAACCCGGTTAGAATTTTCCGCTCCGGCCAGAACTCCGGGTCAGCAACCAATGCTTTTAACCACTGAGCCACGGAGGTCGGCAAAATTCTAGATTTACTTACATTAATTACACAGTGACGTGCACCAACCGAGTCGATGTACGCTTGGAAAATTACCGAGTTCGGCTCTAAATCATAATTAGGACACTCAGGGGGTACAGAGTTCATGTCATGGCAAGGCATTAAGAACCATAATCATCTTAGTGCGAGGAAAATTCGAGACTTGCCATAGTACTTTAACTGCGGAATGTTACAAAAATACCAAGGTTGTGTTTCTGTCGTACCTGATGTGAGCAAGATTAATGGTAATTTCATGTTGAATCTTTGATTAGCTTATATTTATACAGTGTCTTCTTTATTTAAGATTTTTTACTTTTTTCGATTTTAATGAATTTGTTGATATTGTTATTTGTTGATTTCAAGTGCTATACTTAAAATGAAAATGATGTATTTTCTCTTTGTTAAAGTTTAACAGCAAAGAAGCATTAAGAAATTTTTGAGTAATGAAACGAGTCTGATTAAAATCGATCAATATATTTTCCCTCTGTACATACATTATGTAGTGCACTAGTAGTCAAGTGGTTAACGCGCTAGACTGATAATCCAGGTAGCGTAGGGATCGGTTGGTTCGAATCCCACCCAGAGCAAGAATTTTTCCTCATTAAATTGGAGTTTGTGACCACGTAACAATAAGACTCTGAGGGTTAGGTTGTAGAAAATGTTTTGAGCATTAAGCTCGTCTGGTTACCTTCCACTAAAGAGTGTTCTTATTATTATTATGTACAGGTTTGTATGTAGAGTAGTCACCGTGGCCGAGTGGCATAGAGCACTACGCTTGTACACACGGTGACCTGGGTTCCATCACCAGCAGGATAGGAATTTCTCTGCTCTGTACATGGATGTCTGGGGTCCACTCATACCTCGTGAGAAAAATAAGTAGCTATATGTATGGATAGGGACCGATGAAATAAGACCGATTACAAGAAGAAATATGGATATGGATATTGGAAAATGATTACATGAGGAGTTTCGTAAATGTTTAAATATGGAGTTTCGTATGCCCATGTGTGACACATCAATTTAGTCAATAGTCCGCTGTCCTTAGAACTGGGAGAACTTACCCAACTAATGATTGTCTTGTCTTTTACTTCTCTTCATGAAATATCTCAGTACCTACTTACAAGGATAACTCAATCGTAAAATCTGCGCATACCTATAAATGACCTCACCGTTCACACTTTATGCAAGTTTCTTAATTTTCAACAGGGTACAACTACAAAATAATGTAGGTACCTAACTAATAATAATGATAATAATAATGAATTTATTTGTTTCTCTAATATACATTTAAAATTCTAATTTTCCCTCTAAGTACTCAGAGTACTTTTAGGGAAAAACTACTTACCTATTTTCTTATTTTTAATAACTTTTCTCCGAAATTTCTTCGAAACTTTTTTCTTCTGCCAATGATGCTATGGAATTTCCACAAATTTAATGAAAACAGCGATCAACAACGAATACCGCGAATTTTCGTAGCTACCCCGAGACGGAAGGTAAACACAAATTTTGCAAAAATCTCAAGATTCAACAGGGTTTAACATATAGAAATCTGGCCACCAGGCGAGGTTAATTGAATGGGTGAGTAGAAGAACCAGGAATGTCAGAAATCGATTTTTTTTTTCTTCGTAGAATTAGAAGGAATGTACTCTTTTCTATCATCTCTGTCAGAATATGAAGGAGAAATACCCCTTCTGCCAAAATACCAAAAAATACCAAATAAAAAAAAAGTATAATTTTTTCGATTTTAAAGTGGGGGAAGCGGAAAAAAAATCTGATGTAAAAGAAGGAATGTAACAAAATCACTGACCACTTTTGCTAGCGGTATTAGTACCTAGTTGTGAGAATCTTGTCGAATAACAACGAATTTAAAATTTAATTTTATTATACTCATTAGCATCAGGAAAGCAAAAATAAGACAAATCTTATTTTTGCTTTCCTGAAAAGTCGATTTTTGACATTCCTGGTTCTTCTACTCACCCATTCAATTTTCAAAGCATTTTCTACCACATAACCCTCAAAGTTTTATTATTATGTGGTCACAAACTAAAATAATGAGGAAAAATTCATGCACTGGGTGGGATTCGAACCCCTACGCTATCTGGATTACCAGACTAGCGCGTTAATTACTTGACTACAAGTGCACTTTGATAGTAGTTTAAAAAAATAGATAAGTAAAATGGTAACGAGAATACGAAAAACAAGTTTTTCACTAAGGTATAAAGTTGTAATTTACATAATTATGACGTACATAAAACACAAGTAGGTAAATGGTGATACAGAACTTTAATAATTATTTTCATATAGTAACTAGTAATACAAGTACACAACTAATGAAATAGAGCTGCCTCACAATACACATTATTGATTAGACAACACAAGAGAGGAAACATCATTATCTGAAATCATTAGAAAGGTAGAATGTACATGTGCCTCATTAAATTGTGAACTTACAAAAAAATCTGAAATGAGTTGACTACCTACCTATGTTTTTCTTATCTGCAA